>OZ010591.1:108016428-108166428 GCA_963932145.1 Acanthosepion lycidas
GTGTATTATATTTTGATATGCGTAGTACTTTGTCACTAAGGCTAAATTTACCGTTAACACATCAATATATATTGCTAACATCAATAATAATTAATATCACAGCTGTTATCACTACCAGATTCATCACAACCATCAACAACATACAAACAGTTAACGTTGAAAATATAAACATCATCATCATCATGACAACAAACAGAACCCAGCATAACCAAATTTGTGGTGAAAAGACCCAGACCAATAATAGTGTATATGCGCGTCTGCACATGTGTGTATGTGTGTGTGAGTAAGTGTAAGTTCTTCTTACGGCCCATACCGTAGATCTGAAAAGTGTCAAGAACACCCCTACCCGATACTTGTTGAAATGAACACCGCTACACATAAAAAGCTGAGGTCCCGACACCGATATAGAATTACAACTGTGTATGTATGAACGCACGGATAAGTATCTGCGCCTAGCCGCGGATTGCTTATATGAATGTGTTGGTTTGAACTAAAATGCGTATATGTATATGTCTATGCGTATGAGGGTATCATCCCAAACAAACATAGAAGTATATTCCTCCTCCCACGCATATATAGATCAAAAATAAATAAATAAATAAACCAGTTTGTCTGATGATCGCAAAAGCGTGAAACCCAGGGTCACAAACATATCCATACAACTTATTATGTTAGCTCTGTCACTATATTGAGCGATTTCCGATAAGTACCGCGTATATAAAATATTATATAGATATATATATATATGTCTGTGTGTGTGTGTGTGTGTGTTTTGGTGTATATCTCTTTACATGGAAATTGATGAATGTGAGACAAGTTCAAGACCAAATTATCTGTATTCATTTCTAAGTGAAGATAATATGAATCAAAGAGCACCTTACACCATCATAGAACTTTAAAAAATTATCTTATTCGATGGACAATATGCGTCGAATCTAATCATACATTCCAATCGAGATATGCTAATTTATCATTCTGACATTGTCTATCCATCAAGAACCTTAGTTTTAGCGTTACATTCTCAGTTCATAAAGAGAGAAAATTCTTCACCAATTCAGACAATGATACCGAAAGTGAAATTCAATTTCACATGAATAAACATTAATAGGAAGACACGAGAAGACACTTTCCATCAAAGATCAGCGAAAAATGTCGATAAATCTTTGCTAGTCGCATTAAAGACATTCTATGATGTCATATTCTTCGAATTTTATCAGTTTTATATCATTCCCTCTTTGTTTAGCGGAATTTCAGAAACAATATTTTACAACTTTTAAACGGGATCCTTTCTGACCAGATATCAGAAGTCCGTCGTAGTGAGGCCGGAAACTTTTCAGTAAACCTTCATATATTTATTTAATGACAAGAAAGGACACCTGAAATTACAGGGAAGGAATTAGAGAAACATTCACCTACGGGTGAAATAAAGTTTCCTATTTCACATTGCAGCAAGTTACAATTACAGACTAGTGTGCCAGAGCGACTGAAGCTGTATAGCGGAAACAACAAAAAACCGAAATGAATTAATATATCTCATTTCCTTTTCTGAAACCTCCTACCTTTCACCTGGTCTTTCTTTCTCTCTTTTTCGAAAATCATTTTTCCCCACGCAAAGCAATAAAGCCACTAAGACGCAGGGCGTTAAGGAGTATTAGAGAATATAAGAAGAAAAACACTATTAATGGGAGAGAAATTAAGAAAACAGAAGATAACGATTGTCATAACATTTAAATTTTTAACGATCAAACTTGGCTGGAAAGCAACAAGATGGAAGAGAGTTCCTCAAGCTAGAAGTACGAAGAAACTCTTACCATAGAACTTACGGTACCTCTAACAATCTGAACTGTAAAATTATGAGGTCTATATGCTGATCTAATACTGTGTTTAAATTCGTAAAGTCTAGATTACATAGAGAAAAGGTAATCAAAACAATTACGATATTTCTAGAAAAAGTACAAGGTGGCTATATTAAAGCGCTTGAAAGTGACTTATGTATTGATGTCAGGTCAGGACCAGTAACATTGCAGATTCTTATTTTGATTTTATCAAGAATCTCTAAATGCATAGCAGGAGAACCGGACCAGATGAAGCTGTAATATTCAAATCATGGAGGGAATGGTTGATGTATAAATATGTAAAATAAATTCTGGCGAAAGATATTGTCAAGAAAGACACAGTGAGCCAACTTTCCTCACAGCAGACCTAGCAATTGATTCAATATAATCTTTCTACATTAGTCTGTGAAGCCGCAATGATTTACTCTCCTGGAGTTTAGCATTGGCCATGCTGATTGAAGGAAAAAGGTTTCTCTCCAGTGATTAAATGTTAGTAGCTTCGTTTTAATCCTTGAAAATTAACAAACGATTCCTCGCCCCATTTGATAACGGATTGTAAATCTTTTTTAGATCAGATCCAAATTTGATCTCATCAAACTGATCAGACTTAGGATTAAGACAGGGGTAAAGAGTTGAAAAATGATGATATCAGGAAGGTCATTTATGAAAATTAGGAACAACGTCGGTGCAAGGAGAGAACCTTTTCAAGATTGTAGTTAAAGCAAGAAGCCGGAATGGAGTTCCACAAGCAAGAAGTGCGGGTGAAGAGAATATTAACATAGAACTTAAGGTTACATCTATGAATTTCAGCAGTAAAATAATGGGACCAATCTGCCAATCTAGTACTAAAATTTAAAGTGGGAAAATGGCTAAAGTCTACATGCCTGTTCAGAACCGTTAGCATTAAGAATCATCTTTGGATTTTGTCAGGGATATTTAGATAGAATGTAGCCAAAAATATATCTACCGTTTGTACGTCGTGTCGGAAGAAGTGATCACTGATACGCAAATGAGTTTATCACGGGCTGGAAAAGCAATGGGCTGGGATGATAGCAATCTTGACCAATGCAGATGCGTTGCGCACACACATTAGTATAGCTCGAACAGCGACAAGGAAACATTGCGGCGTCGAAATATCTCGATTGGCGCTATCTGCTTTATGACTTTAATGTCGCTTTATCCGCAGGCGAATCACGTCGCCGAAAACGTCAAGTCTTTATGGATAATACTGCAAGTAGACGCACAACCAGCCATTAGTTCCAGAAGTCTGAACATCTGTCCCTATGTGGAGAAACACATAGTGGTCGACAACAGGTTCTGGATGGTGAGGCCCTGAATGCGGCTACATAGGAGGACAACAGCCAAACCTGTGGTAAGCTTGCGGAACGTTCCCAGGTTTATGATGACGTGACCTCTACCTCATAGGGAAGGCGTACTTTAAGGAGCAAGTGAACATCCACAGACCTTCGGGAGCCAACAATCAACAACCAGAGACAGTCATTTTCGCGTTGATTTTTTGGTAAACTGCGTACCCATATTTGATCGAGTGCTCACCAAGGACGAAAAGTGGATGCTGCTAAGCGTGCCAGACATTGGTTGTCACAAGACACTGTGCCACAAGACAAGATCTACACTCACGTAATATCACGCTCTATATCTGGTGGACAAGTCGACAAGTGGTACACTATAAGCTGCTTGCAACGGCCCAAACCATCTCTGCGTACCTGTACTCTCAGCAGTTGACATTGAAGAAGAAGCAAGCATTGGTTTCTCGCAAGTGTATAATTTCTTCCATGATAATGCCAGGCCTCATGTGGAGCGGGTGACCTGGGATAGCGTACGTTAACTTCACTATTTACATTATTCAGACTATTGTCCTCATCTTTGTCGCCATATTTATTACAACGTTTCGGCCGTTCAGTATCTGTCTATATATCTGATATGAGGTATTATGTACACTATTTATATTATCCGGACTATTGTCCACATCTTTGTCGCCATATTTATTACAACATTTCGAACGTTGTACGCTCCGGCCATCTTCAGGTGATTGGAATGTCGAACTCCTGAGCCGACCAAGCATAGAAATGAATACAATATCGGAACCAGTAATAAGCAGTGCCGGAGAAAAGCGATGATACCAACAAAAAGTGCAATATGAGCTCTGGTAAAAACATAGAATGGTAACAATAAAAAAAATGCAATATCAGCACTGGTAAAAAACGGTTGCTGAGACATTAGGTTTATAATACCCAGAATTTCATACACAGATGTCTTGAATGACGCATGGCACAGTCGATAAAGGCGTTTGTTAGATCCAATGACAGCACAATTCAATACCTCGTTAAGGCAGAGAGGTGAATTAACAGGAGATAACTGATAACTGACATCAATTAGACATGGCCCATGGAACTTGAACAGTCTACCCCAGCGAAGGAAATAAAGGGTTCAGTTCGACATTCCAACCACCTGAAGAAGACCGGAGCGTACAACGGCCGAAACGTTGTAATAAATATGGCGACAAAGATGTGGAAAGTAGTCTGAATAATGTAAATAGTGTACATAATACCTCATCACAGAAATAGACAGATACGTACAGTAACTTGACTAAGAGACACTGCCCCATCCACGTCACTCCCTAGACCTCACACCGACAGATTTTCCCTAGACAACTACCTTCGTGGGAAATCCTTTGCAAATGAGTCAAATATGTGGAAAGAACTCACAGATTTCTTTGCGTCTAAATCTCCTGCTTTTTACCGCCAGGACATTGCACAGCTGGAGACACGTTAGTAAAACGTTCTGTGTGCCGATGAGGATTACTTTGAGGATTAATGGTATGTCAAATTTGCTGTATATCTTTTTTCTGATAAAAGACAAATCCTTTTTGGTTAACTTACACATAGAAGAAGCACGAAATTATATGTGGCAGCAATATTCAACACACGAAATCATACAGGAGATAAATTCGTTCGAGGAAAATCGTGTACTACAACATAGTGAAAGAACATTCTTTGCTGCAGATATAGCAATTAATTCGATATAATTATTCCAATTTATGCTGGTGGAAAAACGTTCGTCCGAGAAGAAGCAATGTGTTACTGTCTTGGAAGTTAGCATCAGATATGCTGATTGACGACTAAAAAGGTTCTCTTGTACAATAAGGAGAACAAGTTTTCGGTGGGCCGTCAAAATTAACAAGTCACTTAACAACATAGTTCAGGTCATTTTCGAGGCCAGATGCCAATTTAATCTTATCGACTTTAGGAGACTTACCACAGAGAAAGAAGTAAATACTTCTCTCGTCAGCATATATACCTAGTCGAACATTAATGACATTGGGAAGGCCGTTGAGAAATAATGGAAACAAAGAACGTAGAAAGACAGAGCCCCAGTCGTTCAAGACAATTTTCATTTAACAGATTAATGAGGCGATTTGATTTTATTAAGGTTGACATTTATAGAAAGTGTTCTGATTTCTGAACTGTATAAATTTTGCGTCCAGGTTCTTACATCATTCCCCATTTCTTGCAGCATTTCTAACAACATTTCTTACAACATTTCGAACAACATTTCGAACAACATTTCGAACAAAATTTCTTACCACATTTCTTACAATATTTCTAACAACATTTCTTGCAACATTTCGCATTTCTTAATAAATATTATTTTAAAATAATAGCGATAAAAATAAAAATAGTGGGGAAACAGAATAAGCTCTGAAAGACACCACTAACCGCAGGAAAATATTTAAATTAAACTTCCCACATCTTCAGTGTTTAATAATAAGCAACGTTTATAGTTCTATCTCTATCTCCTCTTACATATATATTTCCATCAAGAAGAACATTAATTTAGTCTGAGGACGTTCTTTTAGAGAATGAAACCCATTACATAGATTTTTTCCACATTTCATTCACTTACCTAATATTAGGATGGTGCAAAAATAATGTCGTTTTTGACGTTCAACTTTATATGAGAAAACGTCATTATTTTTGCACCAACCTAATAGAATCACTTACATTCTTTATTTCCAGGGACATGAATCCAAATCTGTTCAGTCGACACGTATCTTATTATTGACAAATTAAAATAACAGAAATGAATGCATGGTCAGTTGGCACTCTCAAACCATTTTATACGCTAAAATAACCGCTATATTCATTATCAGATTTCATAGTTAATATTTCATTTTAAATTTCTAAATAGAAAGTAAAGTGCAATTTATATATATTGGAATTGCATGCATCTATTTGTATTTTCTATATTTTAATATATTTATTGTTTATACGTTATTTTATAGATAAAAATATTTAAGTAAATGTTCTGTTTATAATAAGCAGTAATCACAGCCTGAGTCTCCGAGAAATTTCATAGAAAATCTCTGTCCTTCGACAAGAATCAAACCTGTATCCTACATGGAACTTTCACATAGCCTGACGTGCTATAACATCTAACTACGGAGTAATTGGACCTTGATAAACAGACGGTTCTACTGTAGCTAATTTGTATAGCACGTCAGACTATATGACGATTCCGTGTACGATACAGGTTCGATTCCTGTCGGAAGACACACATTTTCTGCGCATGACAGTAAGGTTGTTGCCCAAATACACATCAATATATATATATATATGTATGTATATATATATATATAAGTGTCTGTGTATATGAGATACTTTATATATGTTTTGATATACAGTGGAACCTCGTTTCATGAATTTAATTCGTTCATGAAGGCCGTTCGTAACCCGAAATGTTCGTAAACCGAAATGTTCGTAAACCGAAACTATTTTACCAATAGGAATCAATGTAGACAAAAAAAAGTCACAGTACAATAAAATTGGAAAAGAAAAGCACCGCCCAAAACACGGATGTATACAACCCGGCGGACGACTCAGAAATTATTTCGTTCGGGTTAACTCGGTTCGGCTAATTTTTGAGAACCTGGAATTTTGTTTGATAACCGAGGCATTTTCATCTCGAATTTTCTATTCGAAGAACGATTTTAAGTAAATCGTCTGTTTATAATAAACAATATTAACAACATCTACCGGTCTGAATGTCCGAGAAATTTCATAGATTTCATAGTAGATATTGTTAATAATGTTCATTATAAATGGAGAATTTACTCGTATCTATTCGTATCTATAAAAAAAAAGTATAAACAATGAATATATTAAAATAATTGTCAGACTTAGTCCATTTGATAATATTATCTATATTTAAAATTTGAAAATAATGGACAAAAGTCTATTAATAAACCTACAGAGAAAATGTCTATGTATCAATGAATAGGGTCAATAAAACGACTTTCCAGATGCTTGAGATATGCTTGTAAATTGCAGACAGCTTCTGACATTTTTCAAAAGAAGTATATTTGAAAATGAAATTGCTTTTAACAAAATTGCGATATTTGTAAGAAAATCGGTAGTTTTTGCAAATGATTTATGATTTTTTTAAAAGATTATAACCAATATTTCTTCTTAAAATTATAAATTCATCAAATTGAAAGTATCTATTTAAAACTATAGCACTATTTCAGTTTTCCTGATTTGTAAAATATACCATGACATTTAATTTCTAAATTGCCAAACTACGTCAAATAGAGTTTTGCAATAATCCCAATTCTGGAATTTTTCAGGCATATAACCTTTCAAGAAACGTAAAATGTCTTTTTCCCTCAAGTTGATCGTTCCATTTACAGCAGCTTTAAGTAACTACTGAGTTGTATAGTGCTTACTCATGCAGAGTTTCAGGAAATTTCCTCGCTTTCCCAATGCTGCTATATTAAAATGTTCCTGTCGTTCTGCGAGTCTGTTCTCTTAGACACCCACCAATGCATTAAAATGCAGAAGCTGTCAGTATGTACGCTTATTTTCACGCCGGTTTCCTGCCTCAGGAAGTCCGTTCCAAATAAATCAATATGTTTACTTCTTATCTTTTGAATAAAGCCCGTGCGTACGTGTATGCAAAACATTTCAGGAATAAAAACAATTGACTCGACTGAGCTATGCTTCAGGCACACCCATGCTTTTTCTCTGTCAAGTTGCATATGCGCAATGGTGTCGAGCCTAATTGTTATTAGAGAATAAAAAACATTTTCATACAGGTTTCTGTAATAAATAATGATGATATTTGGCTACTCATTGCTGGGTATACACATCGAAAAGGACGGATAGCCAATCTGTCAGAGTTCAATATTCACAGAGCTCACCTGTGGTTTAGACAACAATTGTAGTCTAAACCACAGGTGAGCTCTGTGAAATTTGAATTCTGAGTGGACCTTGGTTACAGAGCGCATTATCAGGCTTGATTATTTTTATTAACAAAGCCAAAACGCTCAGAGTTTCGGTCACGATGACTTGTGACTTTGCGTTAGTACAGCAATCGATATTCCAGAAATATCTCTGTCCACTCGTCAGTTGGTAGATCGAGAAAAAGAAATATCTCGTTAGTACTATTTTCCCAGCACATCCTTTCCAAGCTACTCAATCACTATTACAAACACCAATCATTAATACAGACGCCTATTAACGACGCCATTCACTATCAAAGATGCCTGCTCAACCCAGAGAGCTCACCTGTGAGTTTTACTGCAACTATGCTCAACGGAGTGCAGTTAACTTTTGGGAGAGATTGTATAATCTGAAATGATCAATTTTCTTTTAACAAAGCGTGTATGCTTAACCCCTCGGTCATGATGGCTTGTGACATCGTGCTTGCTCATCTATCGACGACATCCGAATAGTTTTATTCGCAAGGCAAAGGCTTAAGTCAAGACGTGATAGGGTTTTCAGGCACTTTGGTGACGTCCGATGGGATCGATACCACAGGCTGGGAACATTAAGATCTCACCTCCTTAAAAAACTGGCCCTTGTTAAATCGGGTCTCAGGATCAGAAAACGAACGCTTTCACCACTCAGTTACTCGACCATTCTATAATAAATTCTTATTAACCTTCACGACTTGGGTTAACTGATTTGCCAAGTAGACACCCAGGACTACTTAATTATTAGGTTAGTGCAAAAATAATGACGTAATAATGTCGTTTATGACGTTAAAAAATACGTCAAAAAACGACATTATTACGTCATTATTTTTGCACCAACCTAATAGCTATCAAATATTTTCTAATTTGCATATATAAATAAATTTCTTTTATGAGTTTTGCCCAATAATGGTTCTCTATATAACACGATCGGCCCGACTCGATACGGAGTCTTTCCCAGGATGGTCAGTACTGGTGCCGCTCAACTGAGGGTTATCTATAGACCGGTTCGTTTCACGTCTAATTTTTCCCACTTTGTAATCGACTGATCACAGAGTAGTGAAGATCGAACTTTCGTCCATATTTAAGCGCTGAATCGAATTGGTGGAACTGCGCAATAGGACAAAGATACATCCGCTAATGAGAATGTAAATTATAATAAATCACGAAGAAAGTCGCTGGGTTAATTTCAAATTGGTTTCTTATATTGTTGATATACAAAATTAACCCTTCTCGTGAAATCTAATGACAAGGAATCTTTTGTTTCTAAACTTGGAGCGGGATAAATATTCACGCGAGATCGTTGGGATTTCGATTCATCAATTCTCCACGTCAGCCATTCTCTTGTGCGATTCGACGTCAGATATACTCTGCTCAGCAATTCTCTTCAACAGTAGCACACGTAATTTCTTCCGGTGTCCTGCGACCCATCGCCTCGGATAGCTCCTCGCTCAACTGCGACTGTTCCAACTCTTCCTTCCAAATCTCTCCTAGGCTTCAAGTAGCGTACGCTTTATATGCATCTCGCATACTTGTGACCACAGCTCAAGATTCGTTAATATTCATTTTTCTTGACCTTGAATTGAAAACACCCGATTATCGTTAATGAGTCAACAATTTAAAACAATATAATGTTTATTTTAACATTCCTTTATTACTTCTCAATTATTGTTTATGAATGAATTTTTCAATATAAAAATGTATTCCACATTAGCAAAGAATTCGCTCTGCTTTTAGAAATCCTTCCCTTTCTCCGAACAATAATTTATTTGCCAAGTTATTTAGTCCATTTTCAAAACAATCACCAATTATTTACATTTCCGAAATGCCACAATATATTGCCTGCGACAATCGGCTGTTCTTATAAAATCAAAAGAATTCCAAATCGGTTACAGGAATTTATCCACATTAAACAAATTTCTCTGAAATCTTATTTTCTGAAACAACTAATTTTAAATCTCATTGTTTTATATTTTGGCTTTTAAATAATTTTCTACGTGTTCAAGAAAACCATGCTTCAGAGTTATTTTTCCGACCTCGAATCGCAATGTTTTCACTCATATATATATATATATATATATATATATATATATATATATATATGATTTTTAAACACAGAATTTCTTATGATATATCGATGGATAGATAGATTGTAGTCGGAATCAACAGTGACTGTTGCACTCTGCAACGGCCACTGTTTTAGAATTGGCTTTTCTCAATAGTGCTCGATCGAAATTATATATATATATATATAGAGAGAGAGAGATAGATAGATAGATAGATAGATAGATAGATAGATAGGGTGTATGAATAATACTTTTACAAAGCAAAGACAAACTATCCATATAAACATCTATCCGCAAATCCCTCGTTTTTGAGTTATTAAGTTTAAAGAAAATTTACGGTATATGATCCTGTGTTACAATATAGATTAAGTTACATTTGTCATTCGTGTACATTTGTGGCCAGTCTGTCTTCAACGATTAACATGTCTAGTAGTATGTTAACTGAGAAGTGTTGCGTTTAACAATGGCAGAATATTCATACCGTGTGCAGGGACATGGATTGATGATTTTATCTTAGCTTCTACATTTAACAACGTCTACCGTAAACTTTAAAATTAATAACTCAAAAACGATGGACATTTGTTTATATGGACCTTTGCCCCTGTTTATTGTGAAGAACCCGCCTCCAAAGTTTGTAAAAGTATTTTTGATACACCCTATATGCATGGAGTATTGCTGCCATATATGGTCTGGTGCTCCTTCTGTTTGTCTCAAGTTTCTTGATAAAATCCAGAGGCGAATATGCAATGTAATTGGCCCTGATCTGGCATCTCGTCTGCAGTCGCTCTCTCACAGATGTGCCGTCATTTTTACAAATACTTTCACGGTAACTTCTCCGATGAGCTGTTTTCGCCGGTTCCCATATTTCATGAATTTAAGCGTTCTACACCCTTTCACTATCGAAACTGTTAAATGTAGCCGCCTCTTCTACTTCAAAAGCTTCATGTCTCACACTTCTCGCCTGTGCAACTCCCTAACCTTTTCCTGTTTCCCTGAGAGCTATAATCCCCAACTATTCAAATGTAATGTCAATCGACGTCACCAGATGCATTGATCTATCCCCTATCTATCTCTTCATCCTTTCCTCTATCACTCCTATTTGCTCTCGATCCAACTCTCTGTAACCCATTGCGTGCTAGTGGCTTCCCGACTTGCTTGGGGGTGAAATATATATATATATATATATATATATATATATATATATATATATATATGTGTGTGTGTGTGTGTGTGTGAGGGGGGTTTTGATAAAATAATTGGAACAGTTGCAAAATCCACTCCTATATTTCAAAGACCTATTATATTAAGAATTTTAACTAAAACTTAATTTCAGGTTATATCTATTGTAAATACGTTTATTTATCTAATTTACTGTCTTTGTCTTATTTACTTTTAGAATTTAGTAAAATTTAAGATAACTGCATGACCTCTCCGAGTTCGAAAAAGGGCAAATTGTTGGAGCCTCGATCACAAATGCGGCCAAAGTGACGGCTGAATTGAATAAGGATCTGAATTGTTCATTTTCTACTAAAACTGTTCACCGTGAGCTCCATAAGGCTGCATATCATGGAAGAGTCGCTGTGAGGAAACCTCTTCTCTCCACTCGCAACATTCAAAAGAGGTTGAAGTGGTGCAGAGATCACAATGCCTGGTCTGCAGACCAATGGAATCAAGTCATATTCTCCAGTTTTTCTCTTTTCCCAACTTCAGGGTGAGTTTATGTGGAGGCAGCCCAAAGAAGCTTACAACCCTGACTGTGAAGCATGGAGGTGGATCAGTGACAGTTTGGGTCGCCATATCATGGAAATAGTTGCCCTGCATGGTAGAATCAACAGCAAAGATTACCTGAACATTTTGGGAGATCATGTTCATCCAATGGGCAAGACTTTTTATTCCCTGATGGTGACTGCATCTTCCAAGACGATAATGCTACAATACATACCGCTCGAGTGGTTAAGAATTGGTATGAAGAGCATGAAAGTGAGCTAGAACACATGGAGTGGCCTCCCCAATCTCAAGATATAAATATTATTGAACATTTGTGGTGCATTTTGGAGCAACGAATTAGGAGCCGCTATCCTCCACCGTCGTGTCGTAAAGAACTGGAGAAGGTTTTAATGGAAGAATGACTGAAAATTCCTCTGGATGAAGTCAGGAAGCTGTATGATTCCATTGCTAGATGTATTAAAGCTGTCTGTGAGGCTAAAGGAGGACCAACTCCATATTAAATAAATTTTCTTTGAATTTAACAAGTGTTCCAATTATTTTGTCCAACCCCTGTATATATATATATATATATATATATATATATATATATATATATATATATGTAGAGAGAGAGAGAGAGCGAGTGTGTGTGTGTGTGTGTATGTGCATGTATATTAATAATACAATTGTGAAAATGATGAGAATTGAACGTATAACTTTTGCCAAAAAGCACTCACTAGATAGCTAAAGGTTTAGATATTATTCAATAAATCATGAAAAGTTCAGGTCCTAATCTGATACAACCAGAATAGAATTTCCAATTAGAAATTTATGACCAGCATTGGTTATGAGGGTTGTAAATATGGGATTTCATAATAAGTTCAATAGATTTATCGAACACCTGGCCGTGGCGAGCATATCGACGCGAAACCCTTGAGGATGTTTATCATATAAGTTAAATGAATATTTCTTGATTCTGTATATATATATATATATATATATATATATATATATATATATATATATATATATATATATATATATATAGAATCAAGAAATAATCATGAATGAGATACCTGAATATATATATATATATATATATATTCAAGTAGCTCATTCCGTCGAATGAAGATAGCTCAGTGGTAGAAACTCTGACTAATACCAAATTGGTTGGATTTCAATCCTGTCTGAGGCATTCGGATGTCTTGTATCACTATTTACAAATAAACAGAACAATAGGAAGGAACCGTTAGATTAATAATCCAAAGGTATCTTGTTTTTATTTTTAAAAAACTGCTCAATTCAAAAGTAGAGCCTAAATTATAATTACTTTTTAAAAATATGATTCTAATCTAAATCAAACAAAAACGGGAATGAAGTATCATGGCTTGATTCAACTGCAAGTGCAAATGCATGAACGCCCTGGCCTTCTTTGCACGTTTACTGTAAAGCTGGAGTTAATAAGAGGTTCTTCGGGAAATTCATAATGGTTCAATAATCATTCTGAAGCTACCTTTGAATCAAAGGTTGTTCGAATGCCAATGTAGGATGGAATCATATGAAGAAACTATTGAATAAATGGCAAATGTTGATTTTGGATCTGGTTGGTCGCAGATTTCGTCCACTTAACTGAAAGAAACTAAAGAAACTTTCACGCAAGGCAATTTGTGTGTCATGTGTAATTTACATGCCAAATTTGGAAATAACCGAATAAAAAACCAGGGAGTTATGGCCGAAAAAGGTGCTTTTTGCACAGTTTTTCATGGTATTTCATTCTGCGCGGGGAAGCGAGCAGGACTAAAACCACACTATTCTATTTTTTGCCCGATGGCAAATGTTTTACGACATGTTTGAAGAAAACAGGATAAAAAATGAGGAAGTTATTCAAGTTTTTTATTTTAAGTAGTACGAAAAACCCGATTTTTTTCAGTTTTTTGCAATTTTTTCATGTGAAGGCCGCAGGAAATCTAACAATCACTGTACATAAACTTCGTAACATGAGCTGATATTTTGCATTAAGTGCAAAAAACATCAGCGCATCCAGTAGAAATTTTGTTCCCATGTAACTTGTTGGCCTCAGTTTTTACAAAAAGTCGGACCCACATTCAGTTTTATCGATTTTTCTGCCAAATCCCGTCTGGGGATTAAAACGTTAATCTTGACCTACTATCGTAAATTTGAAACATGTGTCTACAATTTCATCGAAATAGGTCGAGAAATGTGGACGTGCATCAATAGACAGACACACACACACATCTTATGTTTTACAGGTATAGATGTGTGCGTAAGTGTTTGTGTGTTTGTAACCTAAAAATACAAACGTTTCACGCAACAAGCGACTTGAGAATGGTCAGAGAACTCATGGTTAAAAATCAAAACTCACACCAGACGAGAAAATTATACGTAAAACTGAAATATAAATGATATTTAATAATCTCTGTAAACGAAAAAAAATGATATGCTATAATCATATTGTTAAAAAAAAATGTTCGATTTTGAAGATTCTTGAATGAAAATTGTTTAGTTTTCGTGTAAAACCTATTTAAATTGACCACAAAATATAAATCAGCTTTTTTATTATTTTATGTACGAAATTTTAAAATTATTCTAACACATATAATCTAAAATGGTATATAAACGTTTTCTTTTTCCAATTTAAATAAGTTATCTATTGGTGAATATCATTTAAAGATGTCTCATGATGAATGAAATTAAAGATCTCATATATTCACAGAAAAATTAGGAACTTTATAAGAAATCAGATATACGTGCTATTACCCGTATGAAAAGTATGAATACTCGTCTTCCCCTCCACCCTCAGCTATGGGTAAATAGTAGGGTAGACCGGGTTCTATAGCCTTGGGTTGCAACTGGTCTACTAAAGAAAGAAATGGCAACCTACTGCGGGAAAAAATCTACCTCGTCACTCATGTATCGAAAGATAGATGATCGCCTAAGCGTGTAACACGCATGGCACATAACTGACTGATTAATAAATTCTATTGTATTATGTTTAATCTTTACAGATTTAAGTTCTAGATGCAAATAATTTCTAGTCGTATGCTTTACGACTTTTTCTTTACTTCAGCGGAGAAGTACAGTTGTCATTTTGTTTTATTTCATAAAACCGAACTTACATCAGAGATTTTTTTGCTAGTTATTTATAAACCTTATAATTGACTGCTATTCTTCAACTCGTAATAAATGTTAAATATATTTTATATCGATAATCATTTCATTCTACACAGTTTGCTTGCTAAAATGGAGACGGATGAAGAGAAGTAGCATAATTTTCCAAAAGATATGCAATTATTTCAAAGATTTCTTTGTTGGGCTATTATTTATATTGTCTTTAATAAACATTGAATTTATATTTTCTCGTGTTTTCCATAGATATCATAGAAAATATATTTACCAAACATAGCTTTGTCTGAAAAGAAATAAGAAGAAATGAAATAACGAATAAGGCTGGAGCCACCACCCCTTGTTAACCAGAAAAGCCAGTATAACAAACTTCGTTCTACGGCAAGAACGACGGTGACGTTATCTCCATGCCGATGACACAACTGATAGGCCGATGACCCAACTATCTGAAAGGTTCGATAAAGCCAATTTGGCAGCTGTTCTTGAAAATGACCTTTAATCTGTTGGGAACTTGGACGAGAAGTGACTTGTCAAAGGAAACTGCTCTCTATTAATCTCGTTAAATAACTTTTTTGCCGTTCATCAGCGTGACAGATACCAACTTCCAGGTAAGCAATGAAGTGGAATGATTCATCAAACAATTGCCAAGAAACTCGGTTCAGTATGTCGTGTAATAGAATTTTCCACGTTTTCCAATACGTATTTTCCTACACATTTCAATGTCTGTACTCTTTCGTGTGGGCACTTCGACGTGGTGTAAAGGTTACTACGTCTTTCGTACTCGAACAATTACGACTGAATAGTGAGTTCGATCCTCACTGGGAGCCCCACACTTTCAGGCTTCCTGGGTAAGACGTTAAACTACATCTGCGCCCTGGGTAAGACGTTAAACTACGTCCAGCAGCAAGGCCTCTGATCAGGAGGTTTTGAGGAGCGTGGAACCACTTCCTAATTGCTGGTGTTTCCAGATCCACCCTGACCCGAGGTGGTAGTACATGTTAGGGTCCCAGCTATGGGCAAATAGCAAATTTGACAAAACAAAATATTACCAGCAATATTTTTTTGTCAGCATTAAATAACCCATTGAGGTTGATATGCCGTAAAACAAAATAAACCAAACCAATCTAAACCAAAGAATGCATACTCTATTCATACGAATCTATCCTAAAAATGCTGTCGGCATTAAACAACCCATTGAGGTTCATATGTCGTTAAACAAAATAAACCCAACCAAACCATACGTTCGGAATTATTCCACATCTAAGGTAGGCTTAGAAAATCCCCATAAAATATGTATTTTCCTCCAAATTTCCATGAGTTCATTTAGTTATTCATGAAGGCACTTCGGCGTAATATAATAATAAGTTTGTCTCGATAGATCAGTTACGACGGAATAGCGAGTTCGATCCTCACTGGGTGCCCCACACTTTCGGCTTTGGGCCACATCTAAGCTACAATATCATTAAGCACTTTGACGTGGTGTAATGGTTAGTAAGCTTGCCTCACAATATCAGTGATGACAGAATAGTGAGTTCGATCTTGGCAGGGTCCCCCACACTTTCGTCCTTATGACACGTCTAATCTTAGAAAATCCTTAGGCACTTTGATGTGGTGTGATGGTTAGTACGCTTGTCTCGCTAGATCAATTATGACTGAATAGTGAGTTCGAACTTCACTGGGTGCCTCCCACTTTCGTCACAATCTTATAAAATACTTAGGCACTTCCATGTGGTGTGATGGTTAGTAAGTTTGCCTCGCTAGATCAGTTACGACTGAATAGTGAATTCGATCCTCACTGGGTGCCCGACAATTTCAACTTTATGCCACATCTAACAGGAACACTCGGTGGGGGGATACAACGACTGCCATCTAATCCTAATGAGCAAGTGTAAATGTTTAGCAGAACAGGGACAAATATTCCTGTCATTTAAAAAGGATAAGAAGTTGTGAAGAGCCATGATCTCCAACGTCCTGAAGAGATGCGACATATAGAAGAAAAATTGATCTCGCTTTTTTCTTCCTGCGGAAGTTCATAAATAAATAAACGTCAGTTTTTACATCCAATTAATATAAATATTATATTGGGGTAAAATGTATTAATTTTCAGCAAGTAATTTGTGATGAATTAAAGTATTAATAATTCAAGTTATATCAGATTTGAATCCGTTGACCCCAAGCAAGGCGATATTGCCACTAAGACGTAGAAGCTTTTGGGAGTGAAAGACGCTGAGAAGGCTTTAAAAGAAACCGGGGGCCCAATTCTGTACTGGATACAAGGGATAAGCCTATACCCTTACTCAGAGGAAACAAAGGATAAGCCTCTACCCCTACTCAAAAAGACCGAGGAGTAGTTGAATATCCAAATCTTATCTGAATGGCCAGGCAAAGAAAGAAATCAGAGAGAAGGTCTCTTAGTAAGATGAATGTGAATTAAACAGCAATTTTCAAGTGGAATCTTCTGAAATATCGCGTTTATTCTAAGGTTCTTTATCGACTGATTACATTAAATTTCGCTCAAAACAGAGAACAATTGATGATTTGTATCTGATTATGAAAATGCATCGCGATTGGCCGATGTGACCCAAATCTAAAGAACGTCGATTTTTAAAAGAGTGAGAAATCATTTCAAAAACTTTGGAAGGCGGGTTCCAGCGAATACAATCGATATGCCATAAATCGTCTGTAAAGATTTTGCTACACTAAAGAATCTCAAGAAGCATGTGAAAAAAAAGGAATATTTTTTTTAGATTTTGATCATTTTTTTTTTTTTTTTTTTGGCCTGTAAAATGACAAAACTGCGCAATAATTTAGCGCCGCGTTTATTCTATACGTAATTATAAGGTTTCACGAATAAAATATGAAAGGTTTGATTTTTACAACTTCGCTTTTTATTCCACTGCTGATATATAACTCTCGTTTCTGGTTCCGAAGCAAAACTTTTAGTTTTCTATCCTAACTATATTTCTTTTTTATGGAATTTGTAAAAATTTTATATTAGATATCTTTAGTTTGTTTGCTTTTATAACCTATTCATTTTTCTCTATATTTCCTCATATATATATATATATATATATATATATATGTGTGTGTGTGTGTGTGTGTGTGTGTGTGTATGTATGTATGTGTATATGTGTGTGCGCGTGCCGTTGTGCGTGTGTATATTATATATATATATATATATATATATATATATATATATATATACATGTAAGAAAACAAAAAAGCCCAAACCACAAAATAAATGACACACACACAAACACATACACACACATACATACACATGTATATATATATATATGTGTGTGTGTGTGTGTGTGTGTGTTATTTATTTTGTGGCTTGGTTCTTTTTTGTTTTCTTTATGTCAATTGCGGGAATGCCAATCCCAGTGTTTTTCATTAGTTTTACATTTCCATTATAATGAGTCAACTGACGCTTTTTATAAACATCTCAAAATGGCGATATTTGATTACCAATCATTTCATTTTTTTTTCTTTCTTACTGTCACGCCAACTTAGATAGTAGATTAGAACGGATTCTTATGACCAATTGATATTTTTTTCTTGTCTGAATATATTCAGAAAATTTTTTTTTTATATTGGAAAATCGTAATTTTTACAGTTACTGTTAGGTGGGTGCAAAAGTAATGACGTAATAATGTCGTTTTTAACGTATTTTTTAACGTCAAAAAACGACATTATTACGTCATTATTTTTACACCAACCTAATACAATAATAATAATAACAACAACAACAACAACAACAACAACAACAGCAATAAAATTAATAACAATAATAATAATGGCAACATTGTTACCAATGTCAACAGAAGATAAATGTCTGTTAACCGATACTTACAAGGTTAAAATCCCGCCTGTCACTGATGCCATAGATTTGATGAAATTGTTGACCACAGGATTCCCAGTTTGAACTATGGTATGGAAGTCTTGGATTTATGGCACAAACACACCACACGAATGATGTCACAAATGGTGATGCATTCACTATCCTGTGTAATTCTCCAATCCTCCCAGACAGGAAAATGGATGTGTATAGACCGGATATAGTCATAAAAGGTTTCAAAATATAACCTGCCACAAGATTCTAGTGTTTCTAAAAATTATAATCACCGCAAAATTAATACAAATGTGGAAGCTTAAAACTAAGATTGTCCCTATTGTCATATAGGGGCATTGAGTATGATGAAGAAGGGTATTGAATATCATGGGTGTACAATTATAGGGACACATTATCATCTCAGAACTACAAAATATGACATTTTGCGTGACTGCGCATATTATCAACGAAACGTTCTCCATGTAAAAGGAACGTCCCAACAGAGCTTAAAACACTTTCTGACAGTGCTCTTTTTACTCATACACTCGGAGGGGATTTGGTAATTAGGCACTTAAAATTGCTCTTTTGCAAGATGATAACAATTATAATAATAATAATGGTAGTAGAGAAAGAAAATGAAAAGACAGGAAAATATGAAGAATTGGTGACTTAAATGAGTAGGATTGTTCCTGTTGTTGTGGGCATTATTCGAACTGTAAGAGACTAAATCTAAAAATGTATGTGTAAAGTTGGGATTGTAATTCGAAATCAGATGCTTCGAAAAACAAATTTGATTGGTGCAGGAAGAATTCGAATTTTGTTGATGTTATTATTTCGTCCAATTTTTGGATTGATTGTTGTAGTCTATTCTAACGGTTATTTTGGCGGGATTGTTTTGCTAATTTTTTTATTATTTATTATTTATTTATTTATTTCGGTTGATTATTTTTAGTTGTTTTTATGTATTTATTTTTATTCATTCTATTTCGTCTTATCTATCGGGTGTGATTTGGTAATTTATTTATTATTTGTTTGGGTTAATTTATTTTACTTTTATTTTATATTATTTTCTTTATTTTTCTTTATTCATTTCAGTTTTCGATTTTTAAGTAACGTAGTAAATATTTGTTTTCATGTCTGCATTTTGAGATTAGCTCAGATCATTTATTTAGTAATTTATTTTGGTCTGGGAAGACAATAATAGGTATTTTTTCCTGCAAGAATTGTTTGCAAGTTTTGAATTGATTGTTGTTGAATGATGATCTTTTTCTTATTTTCCATGAGATGTTTAGTGAGATTTTTGTTTCTCAGATATAATTAGAAAGCAGTGTGCTGTTGGCGTATTTACTACTTGTGAAAGATGTTTTGTGTGCATAGTTTCTGTCTTTCGTGGGTCCTTCAGTTACTCCTACGTATACTTTTTCTCTATTATCTGGTGATTTTTACCATTACTATGTTGTTTTAGAAGTTACCATTTAAGAGACATTCATTCATTATTCTACAGTTACACGAGGGTTTATATATATATATATATATATATATATATATATATATATATATATATATATATATATATATATATATATATTCATATAAATAAATTCCCAAGAGGGGAACTCAATGTCCAGGACAGAGTAAGAATATAATATAAAAGGCTCAAACAATAAAATTCCATTGTTATATTTTTTTTACATTGGAATCGTAATCGCGATCCAATTCATCAGACCTACAAATTAAAAATGAAATCGGTCAATATAATATATATTTTCCGATTTCTTTTTGAATTTGTCTTTTGGCTATTGTCTTGTTGCAACAGCACTTCCTGCTGCAAAAAGGACATCAAAGCAGATTGGACAATATTCTGAACCAACACGATAATGTTCAACATTTCCTCCACAAACACCAGTAAGGTGCGAGAGTTCTGATAGTAACACCTAATGACAGTAAACACACTGGAAGATTCCACTTTTCAGGTCTACGGTATACACACAGCAACGATCAGGTGGATGAAAGCAGATCCTTCGCTCTTCTGTGAACCCTGCAAAGCCCCATTCGACCCTTACCCAAATGATTCTCTCACGACCCTACTGGGGATATGCACAATGATATTGTGGTGGAAACGTTTGAATAGAAGTGTATGTAACCCTGACTTCATCAATGTACAAACATTTGTCTAAAATTGGAACTGCCTGAGAATGTTTAATAATCGATTTAACTCATTAAACAGCCCAAAGGTAAATGCTTTTCTACTGTTGACTTATAAAATCAAAGATAACCTGTTTGAATGATAAGGTTCTATTGTGCCACAACCCACCAGAAACAAAAACGATATTTGCATTTTTAATATCCTAATTTGCTTTTAGTAAGTTTCCCTTCAGTTCATTTGACTAATTAGAAAAAACAACTAAATATATCTATTCTCACATACATTGTTTCGTTTTGCTTTAGTTGGATAATGGCAGTGTTATATTTCTAAACATTTTACTGTTTCATCAAAAAAATGAAGAGCTTTCTTTTGCTTTATAATTAAATTGTCTTCTGTCCCTTTCAATTAGTTTTTCATTTACCAAAGACTACACCATCGCCCGACTCAAATAAGCAATCGCTTATTATATATATATATATATATATATATATATATATATATATATATATATATATATATATATTTCGAAAACGAGGCTGAAGTGTTTGCGTATTTTCGTTCAATTTCTCCATTCCCAATTTTGTATTTTCTTTTCAAGCCGTCACCTGAAGTTTATATCTGCAAGTTATGGTCTTCGAATCGGCACCGCTGAAATTGGAGATACGGGGAAAATTGCCGAACAGTTACATTAATTCTGTTCATTTGCTACAAACATGTGTAGCGATAGTGAACAGAATATATTGAATAACAATATTATTTTATTTTGTCACGAGATAGAAATAAACTTGCGGGCTTCAAAATAACCACAACAATGCAGAGTGAAGCAATCATCAGAAAATATTTCTATACATCCAAAACATTATCACCGAACATAGATGGCAAATTTTGATCATAATTTTATTTCGCAAATCAGATTGTGACAGATGTTGTTTTTTTTTTACCTTGAGGTTCTCTTAAATGAAAATTAATTTCAATACATATTTTCTTACTCTGCAATAGCTTTGGTGTCTCTCCTACAAAACGTACACACACATATATATATATATATATATATATATATATATATATATATATATATATATATGTATGTATAAGCTTACATTTTCCTTATTAATTGGCTTGTACTGTGTTCATTTTTGGTAAGTATAAGTGAGATAATTGAAATAGACAATTTGTAATCAAATTATTGGTGAGGGAAAACGTTGTTTTTAATTAGCAAGTATTAAATCTTCAGAAATAGATTACTGTGTTATGTTTCGGTGTTAAAAGAAGTGAGAACAAAATTCAATACGGAGCAAAATCTTCCTTTCTAAAAATGATTTCTTTGTTAGGTGACGGTTCCAATAATGATCAAATTAAACTTATAGAATTTTCCTTGATAAACTTCGGAATATTATTCAAGAAATCGACCAACTCTTTCACATTTACTTCTAAACAGTTTGTCGAGTATTCAATTATTATCTTTATTTTTGTTGTTAGTATCTATAAATTTCCAACGTTGTTCTCTTAATGTCGTCTATGTACGTGATGGCGGATTCTACTTGTTTTTCATCATTGTCAGATTCGGGGTTTGTTGGGGGTTGTTTTTTGCCTTAGATGGAGTTGGTGGTTTGGGTGACGAAATCGCAAGGTACCGTTTTACTTATTTCTTTGAAAAAAAAAGCATCTGCTGTTCTCTCTGGGTTTCTATTTACCGTAGTTTGTTCTGAAAGATTTCTGGGCTCCGATCGTGAGGAATTCTGTCCTATCAAGTTTGAAGTCTACAATCATAATAGCATTGCTGATAATGGTTTTTAGAGATAACATTCGAATATATTCACTGATTTATCTCCGCAAATAACAGCAATTCTCTTCAGTGTTCCAGGACCCTCCTCAGTATTCCAGAACCCACTCAGTATTCCAGCTGATTTTATTAAATTGCTCAGCTGGTTATTAGCTCACTAATAATTAATCGTATAGATTTCATCATTATTTTTCACAACTAGTTTTATCTTTAAATAGGCTCGAGCTTTCCAATGTCATTCTCTTTTATTCAATGGGCTGATCGAACTTCAAAATCTATTATCTGTCAAATTATTATCTTTTCATTCATAATGATGAGATCTGTTCATCTCGCTAGCAGTATGCGATTCATTTCAATTGCAAAGTTCCAGAAGATCTTATTATTATTTTATCCCCATAGGAAAAATTCTGATACATGTATATACCACTGGTTTGTATGTTAGAAACCTAGTTGTCTGCACTGTTCCCAGTGAATTCTACTTCTTACCCATTCATGTCTGTATTATTTCGAAACAATCTTCCATATTCACTTATTTGATCATTAACAGTCTAACTCAAGTCTAACTGCCGAACTCGGCCCCAGTCCCATATATGCTTGGGAGTCCTCTTTTTAAACTTAGCCTTCTATCATAATCCGCTAATGTATGGATAAATGGCAAGTGTGTAGGGCCGCATTTGTAGAATGCAGGGTAACACGAAGATACGATCAACTTGAATCGGTCCCTCTGAAATTAATATGAAAATGGCCCAAAATTTAAACTAGACGTCAAATCGAAACTGGGGGTATTTTTAAAGCAGTTTCAACATGTTTTATTAAAGTTATTGGATTTAATATAAAAATTGCCATCTCAAATTATTGGCCAAAACCAGAAAGTCAAGTTATGCTAAAATAACAAGGTAGAAACCACAGCTACTGATCAACACTTCTAATAGAACAAATAACAAACATATATGATAAGCATTTACAGGTTAATATAAGCACCCTTCTTCTGAAGAACAGCCAGGAATCTATTTTACATTGATTTTGTTATTTTTTCCTTACATATGTTTCATTTCTTACGTGGTGTTTTTAATTGCTTCCGATAGGCCTTCGTATTGTTTGCCACCTTCATATATTGATTTTCTAAGCGAAGCTTAGATGTGGCACATGGCCGAAAGTATGGGGCACCCAGTGAGAATCGAACTGACTATTCAGTTATAAACAATTTTAGCAAGACCAGCTTGCTAACCATTACACCACGCCGAAACGGCCATTGCCACCTTCATATAATTTCATCTTTACAATTGGCCATAGTTTTTTTTTATCAGATCAGGACGTGATGATGTCCATTCCATAAAATTTACAGGTAGCCTCATAGACATGAGAAAGTGCATTGTCGATTACAAGCTTTGAAGATACGATGATGGGACTTGTACCATACAAAGAAAGTCTTGTACATAAAAATAAAAATATTCAGCATTGTTTAGTTTAACATCTTCATCTTTAAATGGTCAAATATTAGTTTGCTCCATAACTGAAGCCCATATCATCAGGCTGCCGCCTCCTTGCTGTCTTCTTTTAGCCACATTAACGTCTGCATTGGATAAAATCCATCGTATGTCCCATCCGAATTATTCTAAACGATACGATGTCTTCTATACTTTTTATCTTTCTTGACTTCCTCATTTCCATCCTGTTCAAAGATCTGAGCACCAGCCACGAATGGTTATTTTTCTATAACTCACTTTAGTTTACGTTCTGCTCGTGGAGACAAGTTCTTTCCTATGTTTGTCGGTCTCAACTTATATTTTCACACCCATTTTTATCGTTCGCTGATCTCTGCAAAGATCCTCCGATATCTTCAATGTGAACATTCCATCAATAATTAACTTTGTTACATTTTTTCAGCATTTTTAGATCTTTTCTATTACCCATTTTTAACATAGTTATTTATTGCTTCAATTGAAACGATTGCGGCACAAGGCAAAGTGGGTGTAGGGTAAGGCTGATTAAAACTTTCTATCCTAAACCTAACTAGTCAGATTCACGGTCCATACGTTATTTACAGTTGGTTCATTCACCACAAAAATTCATCTGTCACCATCGAATACTATATATACCACAATAGCACAATTTGTCAGAGAACATACAAAAAACCGCATGACATAAAAAATTAATTATATACAAACACTTCAAATGTCTCTATTTTACTTTTCTTTTTGTTGTATTTTTGTTTTTGTTTTTTGTTTGTTTGTTTTTTGTTTTGTTTTTTCGTACAAGAATATATAAAAATATATGCTTAGGGGTGGGGAAGGAACACAGAAAACGAAACTAAAAGACAAAATAATAAGATTAGCTGCTGTATTCTGCCTTAGGACAGAACCAAGAAAAGAAATGACAGTGAGTGTAAAAAAAGTCTCACCCAGTCAAGATGAAACAAAGGGTAAACAAAGGACACCGCGTAAGAGAAAACTCACGGTGACTGAGTTGATCCACCGCTGGCAGGCCAAGATCAGAAAGAGCGCGACTAGGTCGACAAGCCGAGTTGCCCACAGAGAGGATCCTTCACGAGTCCTCTACTAATATGGATGCAGCAGTCTCCTAGGCTCTCAAACGTCAGTGTACAAATTAAACTCAAGGCCGATCAACAATCGATGGGAAAATCCGATTGATCTCGGAGTTTATGATGGGCGCTCCTCTATGAAAACTGGAGGAATGATGATAAGGTTAGAGGATGCGGCCATCACACACCTCGACAAGAGCGAAACCTCTGTGAACGCGCGATGTAAGGAAACCAACTTCCAGTCGTGACAAGAGTGACATTACCAGCCCCCACAACACGGGCGTTGGGTACAGTCACCTCTGTCGACATGATGCTTCTGACTACCTCACAAGAGGGAGGCCAGCAAGCGCTTGATCACCTTCTTACTTTCTTTACAGTGGATAAATACAACCAGCCGGTAAAGGATGAGAGGAAAGACGTAAATGGCACACGCCTCAGCCCTACCTTTCAAGGACAATGGTCTTGAGGAACAGATACAGGTTGCTCTGAATTGTTTGTCCCCTCACAGCAGAAGTCTACTCTGATCACAAAAGAAACTCGGAAACTGACTGCAATGATCCGCCATGATCATGGCCAAAATCATTAACTCTGTTTTTAGCAGTGTTATGAACCTATAGTCATCTAATTCCCGCCCACTATCCTTGCCTTTCTCAACATCGTGATCACACCCCTGGATATCCGATCACATCCCTGGAGATCTGATAGAGGATTGACCCCTGCCTGAACCAGTTGGTTGAACACCACTGTCAATGTTGGACATCCTCAAGTACAATTCGTAGGATGACCATCAAGTCTCGGAAATTTACATCTGCCGAGCCTGTACAATGCAAACTGAACTTCGCCTTCTGTGGTCTCACCTTCGCAACTAGCTGATTGAGTTGACGAAAGCCGAAGAAAGTCAGCCACAGTGCTACGAAACTCTCCACCACAGAGACTTGAAAAGCCGACTTTCGAAAAGCCGCCGAAACGCCTAACACATTTCGCTGGTTGAGTACGCCTCACCGGGGAATCGACCTCTCGAATGTATCGATCGAAACCTCGACGGATCTCTTAACTGCGCACTTCTGCGCATATGATCACTGCTTCGCCAGACATCTTGTTTAACCTATGCCTAACTACCTGATACTGGGAGAGCGCACTAAACGCGTACTCAAGAGCCTGCCTAGCTACACCTATCTCTAGGGAACTCCCCACAGCTTCCGCCAGGAGTACACTATTCTTGAGTGTCGTCAACTTCTTAGCCTTATATAGGGCGAGTCGTTGGTGAAATACCTAATGCTATCCTTAAGCCGTTCCGACTACCTATTCCCGATAACGGCCCCCACTATTTCCCGCTGAACTAATCTAGTCAGCTGTTGCTGGAAGTACCCTCTGTCCAGTAAGGACAGATTGAACTTCCAGTGTCCAACCAATCTAGACGTAGCATCTAACACCACCCGGGCACAGACAAGTCTGTGTCCAAATAGCTAACCAGTAAAACGTGGGACAATCTAACAGATCTAGATCACCCATTCTCACTTTTATCCAGGTAGCTGACTACCCGGATAGACAGCCACTTACGAGCCCCCGTCCACATCACTTTTGGGGGATCGACCTGGTATCTATCGACGAGAACAAACTCGCCGATCAGAACAACCAGGCTACGATCGCCCGACCTGACGCTAGCTCCCCTCCCTCTGTCTAGTTTGAGATCCAGGAACAAATTCAGTTCTCCACTAAGACTAAACTCTCCGAATCTACCAGGAACGGCTCCAACCGACGGAAAAATGAGACAGGGTTCTGATCGTTGGGCGCATAATCCGCAACGATCCGAAACGAACGACTTTTCACCGGCGATATCGGCCACAATCACCGGCTCTCGGCATCGACATTGACAAGGTCCACCCTCGCCCGAAGAATACATTTAACAAGTATGGAAACACCTCTAGTCCGCTGGTACCCGTATGCTGAATAAACAACATAATCGCTAGACAGCTCACGAACATCAACAATGTGTGTCACATCTACGTTGAACGACAAGAGGTCACAAAGCAGGCGAATCGACTTGCCTTGATCGCCCAGGTCATTGACCTTTAAGCTGGTTAGCTTGATAGATGTTTTGTAAATCTTAAAAAACAATGTTATTTACTTATTCAGAAACTGGCCGGAAATCTGCGGGGGACAAAACCCCAACTGATTGTCCTAGGATCCCTGTAGCGATATCGGACGTAATTCGTACCTCTCTAAGTCAATACCACCGTCGTCTGTATGGTAAGTTAATTTTAGGGTCCATATAAACAGTGGCAGAAAATAACTGGGACCCTCCTTGCACACATTTACGACATTTTCTGTAGCTCAGAAGACCCTATTTGTACCATTTTTATGTTTGTGAACGCGTCCCTGGCCTTAGCCAAGTAGTTACATACTTTCAGATTACCCCATGTTCCTGATGAGACAACGTTACAACAGGTGACTTGGGAAATTTCCGAGGATCCTCCGTCAATTTCTCTTCCTCGGAGATACATTTAAATAAAGGCCTTCCTTCGTGATAAGAGGTCCCTTTCCAGAGCCTTTCTGTCCACTTCGGGGGTCGGGGTATTTGTAGACAGGTTAGGGGGATGCTATGGGGCGGAAGATGGCAAAACTTTAGTGGAAGAATCATTGAGACTCCTACCCTTATCTGCTTCAGTGTCTTTTTGCCTACTTGGCGCGTCGGAAATTGAATGGAACCTTAGGTATTCTCTAGCCCTTTCCACCCTGCTACGGCTAGACTTTTTTTTCTATTTTAAAAATTTTATCAACGTCCCCCTCCTCCCCACTTTTTCAAAGAAGAAGATCTTGGTGGAGGTATTATCTCCACTTTCAACCTACATCTTGTAGCTGGTGCCACTGTTCTGCTTCACGTTGTTGTTGCTCTGGTTATTGCTATTGGTGTTGTTGTTGTTCCAGCTGGTGTTGCTCTGTCTGTTGGTGCTGCTGTGTCTACTTTTAGGGTTTTTGCTGCGTCTGTTGTTGTTTTCGCTGCTGAGAAGGCCTCTGCTTCGAGATCTGTTTTTTTTTTTTTCGCCCCGGTGAGACATATCACTTGGGAGGAGGAGGAGAGGTTGCCGCCTTGAGTCCCTTGCTGGTCACTTCCTGTCACACACTGACATCATTGGGGGACCTGACTCACAGCTTCCTTTACTGCTGCCTGTTGTTGGGATGTTGGTTGTTGGGCTGTTGCGCCGTGTTCTTGCAGGATATTCTTTAAACATACGCCTCGCGGCACCACAGGACTAGCACTGGGGCCGATGGTCCTTCACAGCTACCAACATTCTTCTTCTATCACAAGTAATATCAGGGATGTTATTTATGTTTTTTTTGTTAGTGTCAATTGTATTAGGTTGGTGCAAAAATAATGTCGTTTTCTCACATATGTTACTATGTGAGAAAACGACATTATTTTTGCACCAACCTAATATAAGAACGTTCCCGGTAGAAATGTCCGATTTGTATTTCGCTGGTGTGACCTCGGCAACCTGGTCCCTATTGCGCAAAAAATGCCCCTTAATTGTCCTCAGATAAGTCCAAGGCGACTCCATGCAACGTAACCCTAATCTTGCGGGTACCCAAGTATTCTGTTTGTAATCTCACCGATTTTGTGGTGAGAATACTCCCAGATAGTTTTTGGCTTCGTTCTCCGTTGGCAGCAGAATATCCCAAACAACGTTGAACGTCTTGTTTAGAAATCTGGGGGATATTTTGAGGCTTTTAAAAGCCTCCTCCATTAATTCCCGGCTGACGGCGATCAGATTTTGGATTTAATGTCTGAGGGCAGCACCGACATTGTTCTCATCGCAACTGCCTGCAGAACTGCCGGCATCGCCAATACTTCATTACCATCAATAAAGTCCTTTATTTAAAGTTTTCTTTATGTCCCCGTAATATTCCGGCCCCTTAAGTTTATTTGCGGATCATGTCGTTATCTGGACCCTGGGGGATACTCTTCCATAATATTGGAGAGGTGAGCCCCCACACCAAAACACGTACACGAAAACTACTCTCAAAAACAATGCAGTTAATAAAAACTCTGCCATCTAAGAAAATACAGTGTAACCCGGATATAAGAGAGTTGTCAGGACCAGAAAAGAAGTCTCTTATATCCGGGTTTCTCTTATATCCGAGTTTGGTCTATTTTGTTTAGGTAAGTATCGCTTTAATTTGGGACCAGAGAAAATCTCTCTTATATCCGAGTTTCTCTTATATCCGGGTCTCTTATATCCGGGTTACACCGTAGTATCCAAAACCCAGGCCAAAAGAGCGTCACTTTGTTTCAATCAAAAAGGAAAAAATACTTTTCAAAAAAGAATAAACACGCCGCACAGGCTTCAACATATATTAATTAAAAAAGAAAAAATAGATTTTATTAGATTTCAGAGGTTTTAAACTAATATTAATTTAATCTGCATAATAATAGTATGAAAACAGACTACATATTTTATAAGCTCAATAATTTTAAGAAATCATGGTGGCACTACCTGTTTTGTATTGACGTCTAGATTAAACATTTAAAATTTAAGAAAAAATAACCTCAGCAAATTCGAGTTAATGAGGTATACGTGATTTGCATAATAAAAGCGAACTTTCAGGACTTCGAACGGACACACATACAAACTTGCATCTAAATATTTGATATAGATGAACGAAACTAATTTGTTTTCCATATGTTGATGAGTAATTGAAAATTAAAATAGAAGGAGAAATCTTATGGAAACCGAATTTTACAAATTTATTTCACATGTGTTCTGGCAAATACATACATTTCTTATAACGGATAAAAAGCTCACTACAAAATTGAGAATTTAACGCTTCAGTGCGACTGTTCTCCTTTACTTAGAACTTCATCGGTAATTTGGATTCTTCTAAAACAAAATTACACCCAATCATAAACTACAAAAACAAAAATAAAAAACAGCTGCACAGCCGGTACTTTGATTGTTAGCTCAATGGTTATGCTTCCGGTTCGATGGGAAAAAGGTTCAAAGACTGACTAAAGTTTTCGATGAAAAAATAAAAAAACAGAAAGGAATGTTTATCTTTAAAGACCTAAAAATTTGCAAGACAATGTTTAAAATTACATCACTTAGTTTTTATTATTATTATTATTATCCATTATCTTTTTATTTTATTTTTATTTTACGAGTGTTCTGTATTGTTTGAAGCTTTATCATGAAATATCATCTGATAATTCTTCTTCTTGTTCAGTTGTTTAGTGTGATAGTACTTACGTTGCACCCCCGTTATTGCCAAATATAAACAATGGGTCTATATTTCTGAGACGAAGTATTATGTATGCTATTTACATTATTCGAACTATTGTCCTCATCTTTGTCGCTATATTTATTACAACGTTTCGGCAGTTGTATGCTCCGGCCTTCTTCAGCTGGTTGGAATGTCGAACTGAACCCTTTATTTCGCTCACTGGGGTAGACTGTTCTAGTTCCAGGTACCATGTTTAATGGATGTCAGTTATCCACTGCGTTAACCAGGTATTGAACTCACACTCTTTGGGTCCTGTCACTGGATCTAACTAACAACGACACATGGCACAGTGGATAAAAGCGTTGGTTAAAATGTGTATCCAAAATCGCCGGCCAGAACATCGCGGTTTTCGTACTGCGATCATTAATATCCACGTGAAATTTAACCCAACCATTAATTTAGCATTCCCTATATAATTTTTTTAATTTTTTGTTTTAAATTTTCTGATTTATTCTTTCACATATATTAACGTTTATCAGAATACGTTTGATTTAAAATTTAGCCCAACCCAGGTGGATCTTTTTTAAGATTTTTTTTCTCTATTATTACAGGCTTTTCTCGCTGCCTTTCATTTTTCATTAAAATTATTTACCATTTTAAGTTTAATTCGAAGTTTTTCGTCCAAATTTTTAATTTTTCCCATTTATTCTTTAAAATTTTAAACTAAAATCAGATTGTAACAATTTGCATTAATGACAGATTCCTGTTCATTTCCAATGTAAAAAATGTAAAATACAGTATGAATTTCATTCCACATCAGATAAATTAACTCTGTTCCATCCAGTGAGTGAAAATCCGACCAAATGCTTGAGGGCCAGAATTCAAAATCGTGGTCCTTCTTTTTGTACCGCTGAGAACATTTCAGCAAATTTCGCCCACACACACTCATATATATATATATATATATATATATATATATATATATATATATATATATATATATATATATATATATTGGTAATATTAGAGGTCAATATATATATATATATATATATATATATATATATATATATATTGGTAATATTAGAGGTCAATATATATATATATATATATATATATATATATATATATATATATATATTGGTAATATTAGAAGTCAATATATATATATATATAACATATTTATGTTATAAATTTTTTTTAAATAAATAATTATATATATATATATATATATATATATATATATATATATATATATATATTGGTAATATTAAAGGTCAATATATATATATATATATATATATTTCCAAGAGGATAAAATCCAGATAGATCTCTATGTCAAAGACAGCGCAAGAATATAAAGAAAAGGCTCAAAAACTAATATTTCTTTAATATAATTTATTTATAACCATGAAATATTAGTCTTTGAGCCTTTTATATATATATATATATATATATATATATATATATATATATATATATACATATATGTGTGTGTGTGTGTGTGTGCGTGTGTCTGTCTGTCTGTCTGTCTTTCTGTCTGTCTGTCTGTCTTTCTGTCTGTCTGTGTCTGTGTGTGTGTATGTTTAATTATATTTCAAAAAATAAAATATAATACGAGTTTTAATCGCTGAAAAACTAGCGATGATTTATGACTGTTGTGTAGCATTTAGCGCTGTTTATATTTTGCACTTTACTCTTACTTACATATTTTTTTCTATTTTTTTTTTTTTTTTTTTTTTTTTGCGACTCATTTTATTTATCTTGCGACCCGCTGAATGGTCAGGACTCACATTTTAAAAACCATGGTCGAGGCCCTTTCAGTTAGTTTCATTTGCTTTTTGTTCATGTTTCCATCAATTTTATTATTAAGTATCCCACGTTTTGTTAATATGAGATATGCCAAGAAAGATGAAATGTTGTAAGCAGCTGGATTTTAATCGCGAAATCATATATTAGGTTGGTGTAAAATAATGACGTAACAATGTCGTTTTTGACGTTAAAAAATACGTCAAAAAACGACATTATTACGTCATTATTACGTCATTATTTTTGCACCAACCTAATACATCAGTGTTCTTATGACATTTCCCTTTCCTGTGTGTATAAGAGAGAGAGAGAGAGAGAGAGAGAGAAAGAGAAAGAGAAAGATGTTTCTGAAACATTTTTCTGACAAGCTTTTGAAATATTTAACAGTATTTTATCAAATATCATACTGGATATCAATATTCGGTTAATGTTTAAAACTAATTCATCTTAGAATCCTTACAATGTTTTAAGCATTTCTCCGGTAACCTATGTCGTTCAGGTAAATCTACACTGAATATTCAATCATAAAATACTTTTCTGCATTTCTTTGATCTATTGCTATCTTTCAGAAAATTATGTATTCCATTATAGAGAAATTTCTTTCGGATTCAATTCCATTAAACGCCCAAAGTAATTTTTGATATTTTGAATATATTGAAATCACAAACTACATATTAAAATCGTAACTGGTGCGTCTAGTGCATCCAATTAAGTGACAAAAGTTTCGATTCTAATATCTGGATCTTTTGAAACATTCTGTCCGTAAAAGTGAAGAGGTCAAAAGTTAGACAAGAAGAGGTTAACGGTTAGAACAAAAATATCTAGCTTAAAAAAATAAAAAAATAAAGTAGGTTTGGTAAAAACTTATCGTATAGGATATGTCTATATTTCTGAGATGAGGTATTATGTACACTATTTACATTATTCGGACTATTTTTCTCATCTTTGTCGCCATATTTATCACAACGTTCCGTCCGTTGTACGCTTCGGCCTTCTTCAGGTGGTTGGAATGTCGAACTGAACCGTTTATTTCGCTCGCTGGTGTAGATAAAGATCAAGACAATAGTCCGAATAATGTAAATAATGCGAATAGGATATATTTTATAGGATCAGCTGATGGTTGCAAATCCCAAAAAACAGGAAACAAAAGCAGAATGTGGCGGTACTGTTCATCGGACCGTGAATTAACGGATCAGAAACTAGCGAGAAGGTCATATATAAAAAAGAGGTGTTCGTTTTTCAACTACTGATCACGTCAGTTCATGCGCTGTCTCTTAAAAACTGTAAGTATGGTCCACTCACTATACTTCTAAGATAAATTATACCTAAGCTCTGTTGAAGAAACTCAATTTACCTGGGCCGACGTCTGGGATAAGTATTAGATAACGACGCTTGTAACGTGTAGCCAATCCATATCGTTACATTATCGGATAGAAGAATATAAATTAATCCAGGGACATCGAGGCGAAATGATTTTGAATAAAAAAAAAGAATTGCTCTTTCTTCCCAGAACAATGGTGAATACGGGTAAAGAGATAGAGATATTTTCTGAAACAGTTTTTCAGGTGTGAAAAGTAGATTTCTACCTATTCCCAAACATTGACTATTTTGTTCAATCCACCAGGTGGGCAAGATATTTACCAAGCATTACTTTGGCTGGCGCAAGGCCAAACAGAACTGGAAAGGCCTATAGAAAATTGTCTTCAAATATGTTCTAAAGATATCAGCCAATAGGCGTTCAAAGATTTAAGAAGATGAATCTTTAAGTCCATAGCCTGAAGATGAAAAATCATTATTTTTTTACACAAGGAATAATTATCGTTCATCATAGAATAATCAGGAACCTATACTGGCAGCATACGGACATAAAATCAGTTTAGAATATATAGAAAAATAGAAAGGCGTGTAAGAAAAAGATGTGTCTTCTTGTCGGATTTATTTGAGAGAATTAGAAATCCTACCAGAATCCAGAATCTTAACGACATACGATATGCTGACAATAGTCACGGAAAGGAAACTAAAAACCCCTCCCCCTACAGAAAGTATCGAAGTAAAGCGAGAAGAAAAGACTAAGTATAAACTTCAAAAAGACAGAATAAGTGGTTATCAGCAAAAGGATTATACCAAAATGTAAATTAAAAATCTGCGAGGCTGGTGAGGAAATTTAAATATTTGTAAATGTTCTAACAGAAGACGAAAAGTGGGACATTGAGATCCGAAGACGTATTGGGATGACCTAAGATGCATTCTTAAAGCTAAGCAGAATATTAAGAGAATGGGAAATTTCGTTGGAAACAAAGAAAATAGTACTGAACTGTTACGTAATATCTGTCCTCCTGTATGACAGCGAATTTTGAACAATCTTCTCAAAGATGAAGAAGAGACTTGAAGCAATAGAAATCTGGTTCTACAGAAGGATACTAAGCATGCCTTGAGCCAAACATGTGAATAACAACGACGTTTTAGAGTGAATGGAAAGAAAAAGGAATCTTATGCTTAACATCAGGAAGAGGCAGCGGACATATCTGGAGCAGGTAATGAAGAAAAAAGGCTTGGAAAACCTTATATATAACGGACAGATTAAAGGCGAAAAACGGACAGAGAAAAGTAATGTAAAACCTATCTTGCGGACTTCAGCGAATGGATAGCGGAGTCGGGTTTGAGAGGGATGGTAAAAAGACAAAACTTATTAAGATCTACAATGGACAGGAAGATGTGAAGGGACATGATTGCCCACGTCCTGAAGGGACACGGCACATAAAAAAGAGAGTTATTATCTCTTTTCTTTATTGGTGCACGTAATTCGTGTATATTAATTACGGAGTTCAAACATTATACTGTGAGAATTTCGGGTGTGAATTTCGTAAATATTTTAGGTTATTAATTTAACTTTTAAGTTTACTTAACGTTTCAACAGATATTATAATAAACTGGAAAAAATGATTTCCACTCATAATTGGTTACATAACAGCGCAGAGTAAACTACTAGCTAGTCGCTAATCGGGGTTATTCTAGGTAAGTTAGGCTAGGTCAGTTTATACACCCACGTATAAAAATGGGATAGAATATACCCGTCTTGAGCAGAAAATAGCCATCTTCTATTTTCATGAATATTATCGTACCGAGAAATTCTCGCCGCAGATCATGCAGTGTCCTCAGAGATTCGAGGACCCTCAATTTTGTTTCGATTCCTTGGTTTGCATATGAGTAAGTATGAGTATCTCGATTCCTGTTGATATTCGGTAACCGAATAACAATGTTGATATTATTGAGACAGAAACAATTCCTGTTCTTCCTTATCAACTTTAGGCTTCAATAAACTAATTGCATTATGACGTATTCCCTCTTATATTTACTAAGACTTGGTTCAAATTACCAGTCAGCTGTTTGGTAACTTTTTCCAATAAAGTTCCGCAGGCTTTGGTATGAAGTTTTCGACGAACTCTTGAATTTGGTTTACATTGGAGAATTTTTTCGCCATTATTGTATTGTTTAGAATTCCAGTCGCGCTGAACATGTGAAGGCTCAAAATAATCGCTTTTGCTTGTATACAAAACAACATAAACATATATCTTAAACAGTCAAACACGAAGAGAAATTAACAAAACCTAAAACATCCTTCCTTAAAAATGACTAAAGAAGCTGCCAAAGGTGAATAATGTTTGCACTAGCAGCCTCCCACCGAACGAAAAAATGAAAGACTGTTATAAAAACAAAAAAAAAATAATTTTATTGTCTTTATTTGTCATATTCAACTAAACATGTTTAAAAGTAAAATTGCTGCCCAAATATACATTTACAGAAGGTAAAAGAAATGATGATATATATATATATATATATATATATATATATATATATATATATATATATATATATATATATATATATATATATATATATATATATATATATATATTAAGAAATGGAAAAAGTCCGACAATTTTTAATTATTAAAGACATTTTTATGTTTAACGTTCTTTTTATAGATACAAGTATTAAGGATCGTTATGAATGTGCGAGATTCATGGAAGATTGAAGTTTATAAGCAGTAAATTCGACTTTGCCCACCGAACGATCGTTGGTGGTCGAGAGGTTAGGCACGTCAGCGTAAATGACGGTTCCGTATAGGATGCATGTTCGAATCCTGTCCAAGGACGAATATCTTCTATGAAAATTTCTCGGACATTCAGGCCGGTAAATGTTATTTAATGCTGTTTATTATAAGCAGAGCATTTACTTAAATACTTGTATCTATAAAAAGAACGTTAAACATAAAAATGTCTTTAATAAATATATATATATATATATCAAAGTGAACATTGAAGTCAACACTCAGAGGTGACAGACTGTTTCAGCCTAAACGCAATCATTAGGTGGCCTGATGATTGCGTCTAGCATGCAACAGTTTGTCGCCTCTGAGTGTTGAGTTCAATGTTCACTTTTATAATTACATACGCTCTATCACTAATATTGACTACTTTATCCTATAAATATGGCATACCTTAAAAGTATATTTCTTCATATATATATATATATATATATATATATATATATATATATATATATATATATATATATATATATATATATATATATATAGGGGTAGGTAGTGTTTCGTGTATGTGTGTGTAATACTGAATGTGTGTGTGCACACCAGCTGCTTCAATCTATTTCAGCAATCCAAACGATTACAAAACCCACACTGCTAAGAAAACCACATCGTATCGAAGTCACCTCTGGATGCACTTATTTATACACGTTGTGTTGACAATAATGAACATAAGATGTTCATTTCACTGAAAAATATTCGTTCCGCTGAGCATTGTCGTCGGAATATTCTGTAAAGGAAAAAATATCAGCTCATTTCATAATGATGTTTTTATATAGGAAAAAATTCATGATTTTTTTTCTCTCATGAAACGTCAATATCTGTGCACTCAGCGAATATCGAACTTAAAATCATTGATTCGCAAATGTAAATCGGAAATCTAATTAAAATCTATGATCGTGAAGAATTTTTTTTTAAAAAAAAGTCACTGATGGTCAGGAAAATGGAGATGCTGATTTTCACTGTGCAATTATTTATTTATCTCGCCTCATTTCCTGATACGGCAATTCCTTACGTTTTTCATTTGCCATAACATAACATTTATTCTGGACTCATTCATACAGCAAACAGTAAAACATCGCATTTTCTTATGGATAATCAAATGTAAACACGATTTACAATTTCGTATGGATGTCATAAAAATAAGATGAGTCATAGAAAAGTAGGCGTTATCTCCGCCTGCCAATAATTACGCAACATTGTGTGTTTTTCTTGTCGATGCATATTCGTGTAGGTTGTTGAGTCACCATTTCTAGACTGGCTATCAGCCAATGCTAGAGAACTTAGTCTACCCTGCTATTTAATCCATAGCTTGAGGAAGAAGAGCTGGATTTATACTTTTCTCAAGGAATTTTGTGCAAAAGTGAGTAAAACGAATTCGTCTTGTCGATATTCTCATACAGAACAACTAACCGTTATACTACCAGCTCATCAGCGATATTACACATTAGAAATTGTCCTAATGATTTCAGTGAAACATATATTTACAGTAATGTGAAGTTTGTGTGCCCACTCCCAACAATCTAATATAGTACTAGTTTATTATACTAAAGTTCACCCAATACAAGGATTAAGAGTCACTCAAGTTAGAGCGTCAGTGCCTGGTGATTTTTGTACGTAAGAATTGGCAGGAAGTGCAGTTCATGTGGTTATGTAGGAAAGTTAGCTAAAGGAATGTTTGCTGGGTTTAAATGCAATCTGATTGATTTCTATTGCTGATTCTCTGGTAGTATTTTCCATTCCCCATTTGAGTATGCTTGATTCCCTGTATATTAAGTCTAAGCAACCTACATTTTTAAAAAGAAAATTTTTTTGCTGAGTCTGAATGTTATCTGTCTGATTTATATTGCTGATTATCAGTTATTAGTATTTTTTTCCTTACTCGTGTGATTATGCTTCAGTCCATGTATATTAAGTCTAACCAACCTACCCTTTGTAAGTAGAAGGAATGTTTGCCGCGTCCAAATGTAATATATTTGATTCACATTACTAGTTATCTAGTAGTAGTATTTTTTCTTCCCATTTTTTTTAGTCGTTGTCATAACCGATTAGCTTTTTTCTTTGGTATCATCTTCTTTTTGTGATACTTTTTGTTTCAACGATTTACGGTGATTAATACTTTGTATCCTTGAGCTTTCTCCACTCATCACTGTTTTAATATATTTGTAAATAATGTGAATATATACTTTTAAAATGTTCGTTTTTAAAACCATAATAATTTTTTTTTTTATCTCCCATAGATTTATTTAAAAATATAAGAAAACTGCAAAACTTTTTCTCCCGGAACTTGACTCATTAAATATTTCAGCTTTCCCAAATCCAAATCTTGTGTCGAGCTCTTTAGTGTTTTCATCAGTCAACATACCGATTCTAACCTCAGGCATAAATCATGCTTACTATTTCAGTATCAGCGCACCATTTGAATATCAAACTCAGTAATCAATATTAATGGGCAACCAGGTTAGCTCGTTTATCATCACTCCATGCAGTCACCTGGATCTTACATTTATATTAGTCGTATATTTCTTACTGTGGTGCATAAAGCCACAGCCACACCCACGCTAGAGCCACATGCTCACCACACTAGGTTTCTTTGCTGTGGATTATCTACCAAATAGGTTTTAGGGTTTCAAGCTGCCAGCGAAAACCTGACAGGTTGTAAATTTAATTTGGTCTTTTTATACCTGTTCAGATTAGAGATTTCATTTCCCTGTTCTTTATCCAATAGTTTTGGAGACAGGAAATTACCTAAGAGCTTTCCCTGGGTTATCTGTGCTAAAAAGAACGCAAGGGACTAGGTTGGGGTTTAAACTCGCGAAACCAATTACTTTTTTAGCGCCGACAACCTTTACGGTAGGTTGATCTAAATTAATCTAATTAAAAATAGTAGACTGTAATCACATATTGTTTAAGATATATATACATACCGGATCATATTTACTGAGTTAGATTAGGTTTATTCTGAGGCCACTATATTTGAGCTTCCAACAAAATTCGAAATGATTAAAACCAAAATGACCTGCAAGTCTACTTTTATTACTCATGAAGATATCAAATTATAATTCGTCTAGTATACGACACCAATATGGCTCTTAGCAAATCTCGAACCTAAATACATCCAAACCGATTTTATTAAATCCTCTCCTTTCTGTAATCTGCGTGCATGGAGTTTATTGTCAGTGGTAGTGTCATTGCAGGAAGGCCGTCAATATTGCTTTACACATGTGACTTGGGATGCAGAACTTTACTGGACCAAGGCCTACATCCAATACTCAGACATTACTCGAAGAAGGATGGTTACTGCAACGGCCGCAACTGGATCAACGTCTTTGACCTACCGGTTAAACTGTTTAAGAGAAAAGGAAGTGTTTCCCGACACGACCGCTGAAGAGGAACGCCTAACTCCTTCCTACCTGTGCCAAACGGCTACCGCCCAGTTGCCAGCCTGGGCGTAAGAGTTTCACCTTGGAGGTCAACGGCTTTATCACTGGGAGAAGTAACGAGGTAACCTCAACATCCCCTGTGCGTAAAGAACGGGTGGGAAGCCATTGCACTATTTTAGTACGATGTCACGTCATCATGAACAACAATTATGACCACAGCAGTACAAAATGCAATAAAAGAATAATTGATAATAACTGCAATCATCCACATAGATACGTTTACAGTTGCACATAGACAAACTAGTTTGACACTTAGTGTGTACTAACAGTATCAGCCGTCTTCAACTGGGTGTTTCATTACTGAGAATTTTTGTCGTTCAATTGGAGCAGTTTAAGTTTAAAGTCAACCCACCTGAAAATTAATATTAGTAACAACAATTGGGTGCAACTAATCACATCCCCAAATTGGGGTTTAACAATTTGAATGGGGAATGAAAAGGGCCGTTTTTGCATTCTCAATCTTGTAAGGAAAGAACCTCTTCCAAGTAACCGTCATAATAATATACGATAATTTTTACTTATAATATAATTTTTTCTATAATTCTAAAAACATTTTGCGTTAGATTTCGACTCTCTAAATTGATTGTACGCTGTTTTTATAGACATTAAATTTTGCTTTTGATTTTTGCGCAAAGTGTAAAAATCAGTTTTTTCGATTTTTAAGATTGTAATTTTTTCCAGGCAATTTGGACTTAAAACCGGCACTGAAGAATTATCTATGAAACAAAAAAAAATCACCGAAATTGGATTAAAATTGTGGAAACGCATAAACAACATCCGAGCACACGCAAACACACATACACACATACATACATACATTTTGTGAATTGTAGATATAAGAAGATAGATATATGGAATATATACAAGTGGGCGTAGGTGTCAAAATCAAGCCCGTACAGAGCTACAATGACCTGAATAATGTCTTAACTGACTACAGAAAATATGACAAGAATCCGAAGGCACATTGGAATTTCAAAATATGTTTAAAAAAAAAGATTCGGAAATTATTTTTAAAATGACAGAAATGGATGCTAAAAGTGATATATAATGTCTAATCTTCTATACGGTAGTGAATGTTGGACAATCTCCTCACAAATGAAAATGAAAATTGAAATGGCTTAGAAAAGATTCTAAGAGATGCTAATATACCATCGAAAGTATATGTGAGCAACGAGGAAATTGTTAGTTTATTTAGCAAGCTAGTGTCGTCGACTGCTGGTTAATGCTTCTACTATTTTATTCCAGTGAAAGATTAAACAAAAAGGTACAATCACGGCTCTCCACAACTCCCTGCCTTTTTTCTTTTTTTGCTTTAAGGAAATTTCGTGCATTTATCATCACTGCAAGTCTTTGAACCGCCATTATGTGAAATTCTTTTCTCTTTTCTTCAATTTGTTCTGTGAGTGTTAAATTCACCAAGCCTTTTTCTTCGTTATGCATCTCTGAATTTTAAATTTTCTCATTTTTTTTGTATGTATACGATCCTGTTAGTCCCTAGAAAACGGAAGAATGGCAAAGATTGATAAAAAAAGGGGGCAAAAGATACTTAAAGCAACAAAAGACATACAGATGTGGAGAACCATGATCGTCGACATCCTAAAAGTACTGGCATATAAAAGATTTATCTCCGTAAGATGCACTTTAATATGCAAGTTATTCACTTTGGTTGTTTAATATATTACTGGAAAAAGTGAGAACGGAATACACGAACAGCCGTATACGAGACAAATTTGAGAATGTAGCTTAATTTGGCACAAAGATATAATGGTGAGAGCCCAAGTAAAAAAAAAAAATGTTCAAGAGAAGTAGGCACTAATGGATAGAGAACAGCTTTATTAGAAAAGTAATTGCATTAACCGTTTGGAGAACAATAAATTCTTATCAGAAAATTAAAAACCAAAAATACAGGCTATTCCTGAAATTACGTGTAAAATTTCCAAAATAAATATAAATCTTTTTTTCTCTTCAACAGTTATTTCGTTTCATCGAAAGTCAATTTAAAAAATAAAGTAATAGACATAATCTATTAAGTGTTATGCTTCATTGCAGATGTCTAGTCTACCATTGAGTACACCAAAAGTGGATCAATTGTTGCAAGCATCCATTAGATCTATACCTGACTCTAGGCGTCCAACTAAAGTATATTGTTTTTGAAGCGAGTAGAATTTGACGTCAACAGGGCAGAATCGCACGAAGTCTTTTATTTGTTTTGAAATTGAAAAAAAAAAGAAAAAAAGAATGTTTTCCATTAGTCCTTATTATTAGAAAGCTTCTCGTGCAACAGTTGTCGATATTTTGGGCACTAGCCATCTTTGGTAAACATCTGGGTCCATGTAAATTCTCATGAAGACTGAACACTGATATAGTCGCAAAGCAATCTAGATTTTCCAGATAATTTGTAAATTCATCCTTCAGAATATATTCTTGACTGTGAGCATCCCCCCCTCCACGCGCACAGAATATTTTTTTCAAAACAAATCCTAATATTGACCTTCAATTTACGACTAAATTGGCGCGGATGGTGTCATGGATATCGGTGCGGAAATTGAATAAGGCGAACCGGTTTCATATCGTGCTCGGTTTTGTTTCGTCCACTTCGCGCTAATTTCTTTATAAAAGGCATGAATCCATCTTCCTTTAGCTGTGTGTTAAATAACAGAGAAAACTTCGCTCTGTTGCCTTGAGGCGGCAACCAATCTAACAGAATAAAACTTTGAATTCAAAACTAGCCTGAAGGTGGTCGGACCCTAAACACACCCACTGCTGTTATGGCTGCAATAAATATGGCATCTCTGCGACGCTGAATGGATACACACACAACCAAATATATAGATGGTGTAATGGTAGAAATATTTTGATGTCCTTGTATTGCAATCGAACACATGTTTCAGCTTGCTGAGAAAATCCGCCTTTTTAATCAATTGTAGCTGCATTCGAACGCTGGCCTTTTTTACAATTGAACAATTTGAATATATCTCAGCTATGAAGTAGATTTCCCATTTGAACAAATATAAGACGTCTGTCTGGAAAATATCCATCCATTTGCATGGCTCAATTAGTAGTTGTGTCGCCTTCAATTAGCTTGGTAGACAGTCAGAGGGAACATGAATGCGTATGCCTGAATAGTGTACTCCATTGAGTAAGGTTCTTCTACTGTGTAACCGTTTCTCATTCACAGTAAATAAGAATCAGGATGAGTATTAAATTTGAACAATTGTCTGTAAAATGAATCATTTTGAAATGATTAAGAGATCTTTCTGAATATTTTGACGACGCTTCATAATTCAAATACTCCGAATGTTAAACGCGTGTATGTTGAAATCAAAGAAAATTGTTGAGTTTGAAAATTTCCCAAATCCATTTCAGAAAGTATCCAGACATTATAGTTCAACAGATCGTTCTTTACATCTAATGCAAGGGTTTTGGTAAAACATCACATCTTCCACTCATTAGACACCCTGTAACTTCTCGCTTTTCGCAAATCTAGAAAAATCTGGAAAAATGCGATCCATTCTTTAATAAGCTTCCCTTATATTCATGGGTATGTCGAAATATTATTTTAAAGATATGCATTTTCTCCTTCGGATTTTGTATGAATGTTTTTCATTACAATAATTCTTGGTGGCAAGTCTCACATTTAGAATGGATGTTGCGACATTGCTTTCAAACATTTCACTTCTGTCGAATGAAAACGATGGATGAATCTGGATGTCATCGCAAATCGCAAATCGTCACTCGACAATGAAGAACTGGGGGCGGCTGTAGATACTCATTCCGAAAACAAACGCTATGGACATAGAAGCAGAGTAGAAGGTTGTTAACACAATGATCTTCAGGACATTGAGTATAAATCTGTAAAGATGATGAAGTTTACCTGGATTAACTACTTTAACGATTTCACATTTAATGATTTCACATTTCACATAAAACGATTTAACATTGCACATTTTCAAAAATAACGATTTCACATTTCTCATTTTCACATGTAACGATTTCACATTTCACATTTTCACATGTAACGATTTCACATTTCCCATTTTCACATGTAACGATTTCACATTTTCATATGTAACGATTTCACATTTTCACATATAACGATTTCACATTTCACATTTTCACATTTCACATTTTCACATGTAACGATTTCACATTTCCCATTTTCACATGTAACGATTTCACATTTTCACATGTAACGATTTCACATTTTTACATATAACGATTTCACATTTTCACATTTCACATTTTCACATGTAACGATTTCACATTTCACATTTTCACATTTCACATTTTCACATGTAACGATTTCACATTTCTCATTTTCACATGTAACGATTTCACATTTTCGCAGTTAACAATTTCACATTTTTCACATTTAACAATTTCACATTTTCTGCAATTTGTTCATTTCGAAAAAATGCTTTCTTTGATGCATACATCTTTGGGTTGACAAGTTTTTATAATTCAAAATCAACGGGCATAATATCAAATAAAATAGACCCCACTTGTACATTTTGTGGAGTAGTAATAACGTCATCAGATCACCATAGTAAAGTTATATCATCATTTGGAAATAATGCTTCGAAAGTTCCGCTAACAATGGAAAACCACCAGTCAACTGAGCTGCTGTAGGATTGCGCAAAAGCTTATAATTAAAAGAAGATTCGACAAAATTTCATATCTGAGGCAGTTGACATCGTGGTCCGATTTATCTTCTAGTGAGACTTACCTTTGCAAGCTTTAAATGCATATAGGCCCCAGCACGCTTACTAGTTTTGTTACGCCTCTGGTGAGTCAAGGCTTTCATCGTTTTTTTGTTTTTTTTGGGAGAGGGGTTGTTTTGTTTTTTTCTTTAAATAAATTTTCTGTCTCATCTTTTGGAAGATTGCGCCGCTGCTAATGCTGCATATTTAAAATAATACATTTCTTTAAGCTGAGTTATAATATTTGAAGATTTGCGGCACAGAAAAAGCGCGTCATTTTGGTCACATATGACAAAGATGGTAGACGAAAAGAAATATAACTAATAAAAAAAATTAAACGTTTCTCTAATATGGTGATCCAGTAAAAATAACTTTTAAAATGATACAAAAACATTCATTAATTCTTATATATATATATATATATATATAATGATAACACTGAGGAATTACTAAATCACTGGAAGTAGACTATCTTTAAATGCAGACACATACATCGTCTCAAAATAACAAACTACATCTAATATTTAAAAGACCTATCCATGGAAACTCAGGAAGTTTAAATTATCTATACTTGAAATAACAACTGGTGTCTCTATGTATAAGTTTAATCGCTTATATTCTACTATATATGAGTATATATATTTGTATATAGGCATCAAATATGTTAACATTTGTAGGTGATCATATGGTATTTATAAGCATACACATATGTTAGCGTATGTATATGTAGGTGTTTATATACGGATGTATTTACTTGCTTGTATTTGGATGAGTGGATGCATGCACGGACGCAAGCTAACGCATCTATGTGCGCGTGTGTATGTATGTATATGTATATATTTATATCCGTGTATTTATGTGTATATGTATATATATATATATATATGTGTGTGTGTGTGTGCGTGTGTATGTATATGTATGTATGTATGTATGTATGTATGTAAAGATATATATGTATGTGTATATGTATATATATATATGGATGTGTTTGTGTATATATGTGTGTATATATACATGTATATGTACATGCATGTATTTAGATGTATTTGTGCGTATGTATGTATATATGTATGTACATGTGTAGGCATGTAAATGGGTATATGTGTATGTATGTATATATGTATGTATATGTGCAGTTATGTATGTATGTATGTAAGAATATATATATATATATATATATATATATATATGTATCAAATATGTGGTGCAGTTCAATTTATATTATATGAATTATTCATACAAAAAGTAAATTAGTAAAGTTAATAATATCAATAGTGAAAAACATCTTCGCAAACAAATTTATTGAAGTTACATTAACCCACGAACCTCTCGATGAATGTTATGATCCTTGTTTTTAATAACTTCAAGTACTATAAAGTTGTGTTTTTATTTTGCTAGTACTTTCAGTTGTACTTACAGCCATCCTCCGGCATGGAAATTAATTCCCTTTTTTTAGTAAATCCAGGTAGTAGCGGGACACGAAAGATTAATATGTTTTTTTTTAGAAATGTGTTATGATTAACGGATAAGAAATTTTGGAGCGTGCAGTCGCAACACTAAGGTTTAATTTTTTTTTAAATTTAAGAGAGTGCGTATATATATATATATATATATATATATATATATATATATATATATATATATGTGTGTGTGTGTGGATATCTGTATACACACACATATATATATATATATATATATATATATATATATATATATATATATGTGTGTGTGGATGTGTTTGTATACATACATGTGTGTGTGGGTGTATAAGTATCTGTATATGTGTGGATATTGGACACACACACACACACACACACACACACACACACACACACACATATATATATATATATATATATATATATATATATATATATATATAAGAATATATCTGGTTAAATAGGTTATAACTGATCTAATATTACCTTTTCCACATTATGAAGCTACCGTTATTCCTCTCATTAGCATGATTACTATTATTATTATTATTATTATTATTTTTCTTTTCTTTGCTTTCTGGCGTTTACACATTTCTTTCCGGGTCCCACCCAGGGACCTAAGTTTAGAAATGGCATCATGACCCTTTTCACTGACAAAAAAAAAAAAAAAAAATTACATAGATAAAGCCCTTCGTAAAGTGTGGGCTGTACTTGTCAGAACAATTTTTTGTATCTCCTTGAGGCATGGGCTTCCAGGAATCCCTGCAATTAGTCTACTGCAATCTTTTCCAACCAGTCCTAGGGCTCCAACTACAACAGGGATTGTTGATATTCCCATATGCCACATTTTCGAGACCTCTATTTCAAGGTCCTTGTATTTTGACAGCTTTTTGAATATCTTCAAAGATACATTGCAGTCAGCAGGGACTGTCATATCAATAAGGAGGCACCGTTTTTGTTTGTGGTCTTTAATAACAATATCTGGGCGGTTGGCCTTGATTGTTCTGTCAGTGTGAATTGTGTAGTCCCATAGAATTGTAACAGGTCTTATCTCCGTAACCGGGTCTGGGTGGTGTTGGTACCAGTTTCTTTCAGTTTCCTTCCCGTAGAAGTTGCAGATTTTCCAGTGTAGATATTGGCCCACTCTGTCATGTCGGGTTTTATATTCAGTGGGTGCCAACATCGTGCAACCTGATACAAGATGATCAATCGTTTCTGGATATTTATCACAGAATCTGCATTTTGGGCTGACACAATATTTTAGTATATGTGCTTGATAATTCCTAGTTAGCAAGCATTGGTCCTGCGCAGCAAGGATAAAACCTTCAGTTTCCGCTTTCAACCCTGCACTGCGTAGCCACTGATGGGTACGGGTTTTGTCTACATCAGCTTGTTTGATACGGGCAGAGTATTGGCCATGAAGCGGTTTATCTTGCCATCGCTTCTGTATCTGGTCGGTTGCATTCGTCTTTGCTGTCTTTTTCAAGTATTTTGCAGTTTCAGCCGATGTATTGTGCTGTAGTTGCATCTCTACGCCCATTTGAAGCTCCAGTTTGAATTTGTTGGCTTCTTTCATTATGGAGTAAAGACGCTTACTACTTTCATGTTCCTTGACGGATACCATCATCCAGTCTTCTGTAGTTTCCAAGTATCTTTGGGGGCCAATTGTTGTAGTTTTGTAGGACAGTTCTAGTTGAACTAATCCTCTGCCTCCTTCGGATCTGGGCACATACAGACAATCAACATCATCTTTGGGATGATGCATGCAATAGCAAGTGAGAATGTTTCTCGTTTTGACGTCCATTCGCTTAATTTCAGCTATGGTCCAGTTAAAGACATTAAAGCTGTAATGCACCACTGGGACACCCAATGTGTTTATAGCTGATATTCTATTTTTTGAGTTTAGTTCAGTATTTAGTATCTGACGTACACGCCTGTAGTACTCTTTTCTTATTTTTTCTTTCATTTGGGGGTGTTGTATGCCATCTCCTTCGCTACTTCCTAGGTACTTATAAGCTTCTTCATGCTCCAATTCCCTTATCTTTGTGACAAAATCTAAATCTATTGAGGGTGTCTCTGTAATTCTACCTTTCTTGAATGTTACTTTTGCACATTTATCTAATCCGAAGTCCATACCTATGTCGTCACTAAAGTATTTTGCAATATTGAGGAGGCCTTTCAACTCGTTGTCGTCTTTGGCAAAGAGTTTGAGATCATCCATGTATAGTAGGTGATTGAAAATTTTCTTATTTATTTTGTAACAATAGCTACTGTTGTTCAGTTCATGTGTAAGAGGGGTTAAGGATAAACAAAACAGAAGGGGTGACAGAGAGTCTCCTTGAAAAATTCCACGTCAGATATTCAGACGGTTGGATATGGCAGTGCCCCCGGTGTGCCTAAGGTATAGTTTTGTGTTCCACATCCCCATGCTGTGCTTAAGAAAGTTTAATACCACAGGGGAGACTTTGTACATTTCCAAAGTCTTAAGGATCCAAGAATGTGGAACACTATCAAAGGATTTACGATAATCAATCCACGCTGCACTGAGATTTCTGCGTCGTCTCCTGCAATTTTCCATGATCATTTTATTCATCAAAAGTTGATCTTTGCAGCCATATGAACCTCTACTGCATCCCTTCTGTTCCAGCGGGAGAATGCTGTTTGTTTCGAAAAAGGAATAAGTACGGTTCGTCAGTACAGACGTGATCAACTTATACGTTGTGGAAAGACATGTTATCGGTCTATCTTTTCGGGTCGTCTGTTTCAGTTGTTTTTGGTATGACGTATGTAATACCTTCAGTAACCCATTCCGGGATTTTATTGGGATTATTTACAAGCGTTGATAATGTTTTTGCAAGTATGCTATGGGTAGATAAGAGATGATACAGCCAGAAATTGGGCAACTTGTCATTTCCTGGGGATTTCCATTTTTGGGATTTCGTTAGTGCTTGCCTAACATTATCTGTGGATATATTTTCCCATTCTTGCAGAGGTGTATCCAGCAGTCGTTCTTCTTCACGCCGTATCCATTCTGCATTTGGGTTACATTCCTTTGGGTTGCTCCAAATATTTTCCCAAAATGTATGTACATTATCAATCGATGGTGGCGTTTCGACATGTATAGGCGTTTTTCCAATTTCCCTGTAAAATTTCTTAAGATCTGTTCGGAATATTTTTTTTTGGCGATAGAATCTACAACGTTTCTCGTATCGTCTTGTTCTCTGTGCTTTTAGCTGAAGTTTCTGTTTCAGCATTTCCTTGATCGATGGAATATCAATTAGGGATTTAATGCTATATTTCCGTTTGATCTTTTTGGATTTACCTGTGGAAATATTAGGGTTTCTGGTGAGCTCATCTAATATAGACAGCTCACATCTGATTTGTTTTATTTCTCGTATCAGTTTGATTTTCCAAGCTGGTTGTCTGTGTCTGTTAATTTTATTTATTGTCTTGACACCAAGCTTCCGAGTCGCTGCTAGAGCTGTTGCGTATATGACGTTGTTAACTTCTGTTATGTTTCTCGGTGGTTTATCTGTTAACAGTGTTTCCAGGGCAGCATTGTATATTTTCACGATGTGCTTGTTGGGATTTGTCATATGGATTTTCGGGAGCTGGTCTCTGTCTGACAATTGTATGAAAGTTACTCTGCTGAGTACTTGGATGACGTCATTTTTCGCTTCGGTGATTTCAGCTTCGTGGTTTTCAAGGAATTCTAAATTAATGTACCTGGAGTCATCTTGTGACAATTTCTGGAGAACTAGAGGTTGTGTCTAAGGTAGAATCTTCGGTTTCATTTCCTGGGAGATTATTTCGTATTTCATTCGCTTTAGCGTCCACCTCATCCTCTGTCGCATTCTTTATTTCAACATTCGTCTCAACAGAGTTTGAGTGATGGGTCATAGTATTTTGTCTTATATCTAATTTTATCTTATCTATTTTTGCCTTTGAGAGTCTGTTGTTTCGCATGATATCTCTGCGGATATTGGCAAGCATGTTTGGATTGAGGTTAGGTCTTATATCATTTCCCACCATATTTCTCCATATTTGGTATGTTTGATTGGTGGTGTTCTTTGCTGGGTTTTCGAGTGCAGTGAAGAAGGGTGTCATATCTTGTCGATACTCTTCGCGGCTCCATTTCGTTCGTTTCATTTTTACTAGTCGATTTGGCATTGAGACACTTGGTCCAAGGTTGGCGATAATCCGGGTTTGGTGACCTAGTGTCTCTTCGTGTGTGGAAGAGTTTGTTCCAGTGACAGACTTTTCGACCTCAGACTGGTTCCTCTCTGAGGGACGCGGCCCTTGTTGTCCTGGTTGACGGCCGATCCGGTATGAGATATTATTCGTATTCATTGAAATTGGTAGAGATGCGTTTTAACCTTGACCGCTAAGGGGTAATTTTGTTCAGATTACCAGCTTTAGGATGAGCCTTGAAGAAGGTCCAAGAGCAAGACCAGATTTGAGATAGTGGGTTTATTAATATATCGAAGTTAAAAGTCCGTTGGGTAGATAATACTAAGTTTTAACTTAGTATAAGTCCGAGAGACACCTCCAAGTGGGATAATTAGATTTCAGTATATAGACATAACACAAAAAAAAAAATGGACACGGGTGTCCGCTTAAGGACTGAGGTGGGGATTAAAACTTGAAATACAAGTTAAAAAAAAAATTATTAGAGGAGAGAAAAGGGAACTGAAAAGCAAGGAATTAACTTGAGACATTAGGATTTACAATCATATCAAACTAAAGGAAAAGTATCATTCAAAGATGCTACATTTACCATTTCTTACAACTTCGGAGCATGGCACAAGTGACTTTCCACAAATGTTCAATTTTCCGTCGCCAACGACAGATACTTATCAAATTTTATGGGGTAGGCTGGACTTATACTACAGATTGGTAGAGGGGAATATCGAAGAATTCATTAAACAAAGGGGTAGGAGCAAGGGAATAAAAGTTATACATTTCCGGTCATCTCTCAACCTACTTGCCGCTGAAAGATATGTTTTAAAATTTTCACTCAAAGAGATGATAGACAAAGGGCAGAGCATTGTAGGAAAATTACACCTGCAACCATGAAAAAAAAAACCCAGAAAACACAGATATAATACAATATGATCCCTGTCAGTTTGGACATATCTAGATGTACATTCAATATATATATTAAACGGAAATTGTTTACAAAACAACGTAATATACCAAGCCACGATAAAATCACCAGATAATGAAGAAAAAGTATACATAGGAGTAACTGAAGGACCCTGTAAACAAAGAAATTATACACACAAAACATCTTTCACAAATAGTAAATATGCAAACAGTACAATGCTTTCTAAGTATATCTGGGAAATTAAAAACAAAACGAACATCACACCAAAAATATCTTGGAAGATAAGGAAAAAATCATCAGCCTACAATAACCAATCAAAAACTTGCAAACTTTGGTCGGAGGAAAAAATAGCTATCATTACTTTTCCCGACCAAAATGAATTATTAAACAAAAGATCCGAACTCATCTCAAAATGCAGACATGAAAATAAATTTTTACTACGTAACCTAAAAAATTAAAAACAGAAAAAATAAAATAAAAACAAATAAATATACTAATAAGCAAAAATAACAAAAAAAAAAAAAAAATAGAAATAAAACATAAAAATTAAAAACCGAAAAGAGAAAATATACAAGTAAAATAAATTAACCTAAATTCATCCAAGTAAATAAATAAACAAACCAATCCCAAATAAAGATAATCAATTAAAAACTGTTCCCGCCAAAATAATACTTAGAATGAACTACAACAATCAACCCCAAAACTGAAAAAATAGCTTCAATTAAATTCCCAAACCAAAACAAAACTGTTAAATAAGTGATATAAACAAATTTTTACTACGTTAATAATAAATAAATAAATAAAATAAGAAACAAAAAGAAAAACAAGCAATATAATTTGACCTAAATGGATAAACAAACGACTTCCGGTGAAATAACCGCCATAACAGAATACCCACAATGCACCACTAACCCGTATATATATAAATAGCCGAGAAAAATAACAGCACACGTGGCCTGACGATTGCATATAGCATGAAACAGACTGTCGCCTCTAAGTGTTGACTTCTATGTTCACTTTTATATATATATATATATATATATATATATATATATATATATATATATTTAGAGAGAGAGAGAGAGAGAGAGGGAGAGAGAGATTATCATTATTATTATTATTATTATTATTATTATTTTATTTCCTATGATTTCTGATGTGTAGTCATTTCTTTCCGGTTCCCGCACAGGGACCTTATGTTAGAAATGATATCATGACATTTACCACTATATATATATATATATATATATATATATATATATATATATATATATCATAGACAATGCCCTTCGTAAGATGTTGGCTGTACTCGTGAGAACAATTTTTTGTATTTCTTTCAGGCATGGGCTTCCAGGAATGCTTTCAATTAGTCTACTGGATTCCTTTCCAACTAATCCGAGAGCTCCAACTAAAACAGGGATCGTTAATCTTCCCATGTGCCACATTTTGATTTCAATGTCCTTGTATTTTGAAAGCTTTTTGATGATCTTGAACGATACATTGCAGACAGCATGTACTGCCATATCAATAAAGAGGCACCTTTTTGTGTGCGTTCTCTAATAACAATGTCTGGGTGGTTAGCTTTGATTGTTCCGTCTGTTTGCATTGTACAGTCGCATAAAATTGTAACAGGTCCTATCTCCATAACCGGTTCTGGGTGTTATTATTATTATTATTATTATTATTATTATTATTATTATTATTATTATTATTTTCTTTGCTTTCTGGCGTTTACACATTTCTTTCCGGGTCCCACCCAGGGACCTAAGGTTAGAAATGGCATCATGACACTTTTCACTGACAAAAAAAAAAAATAAAAAAATAAAATAAAATAAAAATTACATAGATAAAGCCCTTCGTAAAGTGTGGGCTGTACTTGTCAGAACAATTTTTTGTATCTCCTTGAGGCATGGACTTCCAGGAATGCCTGCAATTAGTCTACTGCAATCTTTTCCAACCAGTTCTAGGGCTCCAACTACAACAGGGATTGTTGATGTTTCCATATGCTACATTTTCGAGATTTCTATTTCAAGGTCCTTGTATTTTGACAGCTTTTTGAATATCTTCAAAGATACATTGCAGTCAGCAGGGACTGCCATATCAATAAGGAGGCACCGTTTTTGTTTGTGGTCTTTAATAACAATATCTCGGCGGTTGGCTTTGATTGTTCTGTCAGTGTGTATTGTGTAGTCCCATAGAATTGTAACAGGTCCTATCTCCGTAACCGGGTCTGGGTGGTGTTCATACCATTTTCTTTCAGTTTTTCCATCCAGTAGAAGTTACAAAGACTTATTATTATTATTATTATTATTATTATTATTATTATTATTATTATTATTATTGTCATCGTATTAAAAATAATAATAATTTATTATTATTTTTACTACGATTATTATTATCATCATTATTTCTCTCATAGGTAATTCTGTATTAGGATTATTATTATGATTATTACTATTATTATACTTCTTTTTTATCATTATTACAATATTAAAAATAATATCATTATTACTTTTAAATCTTGTTTCATTTAAAATAATTTTAAAATTATTTCTTTTAAGATCAAAATTTAAAATTTGAAACTTTAGATTTTAATTAAAAAATGTTTACTCCTTAATTGTTATACATAATATTAATAATGTGAATAATAATAATAATAATATCGTTTGTTTATTTATCTTATATTCACATTATATTTATTTCCTATTTTATTTTGTAGAAACATTGTAAACGCTTAAATTATTATCAAACGTTAACCGCCAAAAAAATAAATTTGTATTTTAATAAAAATAGATTTAAAATTATTCCTGTCTCTCCCTTCCCACTCTAATTTTGACCATGTCTGTCATACTCCTCCCCCTCCTCTCTCTATATCACCTTACATTAACTAAAAACTACCCGTCAAAAGTGCATAAAAATGATATGCAAATTTGATACATTTTTTCACCCATGGAAGTCTGATCTGATGAACCAGGTAAGAAGCACATATCTAGGGAAATAAATTATAACCAATGGACCCCTAAGGTTGTCTGTTTTCTATTTAAATTGAATTAATAATTGCTCTGATTTGACATTGAGCTCTGTGGATCACATTCTCCTTGGGATTATCCATATGGATTACCAAACTGTTCGAAAGACTATGAAACGGCCCTAAAAGATAGCGGATTTCCAGCAATACTCACATACTCACCACAGAACACAAAAAAAGGCCAACAGGAGAAGAAATATCATGTGGTTCAACCCACCGTACATCAAGAACGTAAAAACAAACGTAGGAAAAATATTCTTCAAACTCTTACACAAACACTTCCCAGAATCAAGCACCCTAAAGAAAATATTCAACAAAAACACAGTAAAAATCAGCTACAGCTGCACCGAGAGCATGGCACAAATACTGAAAAAGCACAATAGGAAAATTATCAACAAACCACACGAACAAATTAAACCCACGTGCAACTGCAGAATAAAGAACGAATGTCCCTTAAACGGAAATTGTTTACAAAACAACGTAATATACCAAGCCACGATAAAATCACAAGATAATGAAGAAAAAGTATACATAGTAGTAACTGAAGGACCCTGGAAACAAAGAAATTATACACACAAAACATCTTTCACAAATAGTAAATATGCGAACAGCACAATGCTTTCTAAGTATATCTGGGAAATAAAAAACAAAACGCACATCACACCCAAAATATCTTAGAAGATAAGGAAAAAAATTATCAGCCTACAACAACCAATCAAAAATTTGAAAACTTTGCTTGGAGGAAAAAATAGCTATCATTACTTTCCCCGACCAAAATAAATTATTAAACAAAAGATCCGAGCTTATCTCAAAATGCAGACATGAAAATAAATTTTTACTACGCAACCTAAAAAAATGAAAAACGGAAAAAATAAAATAAAAAAATAATTATACTAATAAAAAAAATAAAAAAATAGAAATAAAACATAAATAAAATACTATGTTACTTAAAAATCGAAAACCGAAAAGAGAAAATATACAAGTAAAATAAATTGACCTAAATTCATCCAAGTAAATAAATAAACAAACCAATCACAAATAAAGATAATCAATTACAAAATGTTCCCACCAAAATAATACTTAGAATGAACTACAACAATCAACCCCAAAATTGAACAAATCGCTTTAATTAAATTCTCAAACCAAAACAAAACTGTTAAATAAGTGATATAAACAAATTTTTACTACGTTAATAAATAAATAAATAACATAGGAAACAAAAAAATAAAAAATGAAAACAAACAGTATAATTTGACCCAAATAAATAAACAAACGACTTCCGGTAAAATAACCGCCATAATAGAATACCCACAATGCACCACTAACCCGTATATATATAAATAGCCGAGAAAAATAACAGCATATGTGGCCTGACGATTGCATATAGCATGAAACAGACTGTCGTCTCAAAGTGTTGACTTCTATGTTCACTTTTATATATATATATATATAATGGATTTCTTTTAAATGTTATTTTTAGTGGAGTTAGTTGAAGTAATATATATATATATATATATATATATATATATATATATATATATATATATATATATATATATATATATAGGTAACTATACTCGTTTCGAAAAACCCTCGAATTTTTGATTTGCCAATAATCAAATCAATCCTGAGGGTAAAAAAAGGTTTTAAAAAAGAAAGAGCTACAAACATGAAAGTCTGTCGAAAAAAATCGCACAGATACAGGTTCAAAGCCCAAAGAAAAACCCCGACAGGAGTAAACAACTAACTAACAAAAGAGCTCAATACAACCGTAGAGCAGACCTAGATAAACCTAGTGAGTCAGACAAACCTACCCAAGTTTCACGTAAGGGGATCGTCAGCTTTCCCTGATGATCTGCTTAGGTGAAACCTGGGTAGGTTTGTCTGGCTCACTATCTATCTATCTATCTATCTATCTATCTATCTATCTATCTATATATATATATATATATATATATATATATATATTGGTCAAAAGTTTCTCTGTTTATTGTGTAAGAGAGCAAAATATCAGGGACAAAGCTTTTGTAGATATAAACAGTCTAGACAGAGAAGTCAATAAATCAGAGATGGAGAGCAACACATGGTCAGAATAATCCTATACAGCAAGATGAATTGTCTACTTTTATGCCCTGACATTTTATGTCTATCAGTTTGGCTGCATACCTCTGATTCTCTCTCTCTTTCTCTCTCTCTCTCTCTCTCTCTCTCTCTATCTATCTATCTATCTATCTATCTATCTATCTCACTTTCTCTTTCAATATATTTATATGTAGTCTTGAATATTATTCTCATTTTTTCATGTCGACAGTGTAAAATACATAGGATAAACCACAAGGGATCTAAATAAAAAATTATGTGAAAACAAAAGGGAGATTTTACAAAAGAATTCGTTAAATGCATTACGATGCGCACCGTAATGAGACTGATCACAACTGCTCAGATCAAAAGAGAAAAGAAATTCATTACCACGTCAATGTTTAAAGAATGCCTTGATGGCCGAGTCATCAACAATAAATTTGCGCCTTGATTTTTCCAACATTTCACCATTCCTTGCAGATCTTCTATTATGACAGTGTGGATACCTACTAATAACACGAGTGATGGAAAAAGAAAAACATTCTAAATATATTCTTCTTGATATGATTTTTTTTTAATTCAACAATATTAAAAATACTATTTGATGCGCATGTGTAGTCGTACCTTCATTAGAAATTTAGTCAGAGGAAGTCCTGAATACGCACACACACACACACACACACATATACATATATATATATATATATATATATATATATATATATATATATATATATATATATATATGAAACGTATAATATATATATATATATATATATATATATATATGTATGTATATTAAAATTTGTGTATTTAGGCAGCAAATTCTCTTTTAGACATGTCTGATGAATAAATTACTGATATTATACCTGCTAACCTTCTAATTTTTAGCAAAATCTATTCATACTCATTCATGGATAACCTTCCATGTATTGATGTTAAAGGATGAGAGATATGTGTTATAGCTGTTTAAATTTCTTTTATTTTCATTTCCCAAGTACTTTCGATCTTTTTCCAAGATCATATTCAAGGGTGCAAGTAATACGAAACTATATATTGTTCATTAATATAAATATTTATACAAAGTTTTTATCCGTTACGGCAATGTTTAAGAACTTTGTTTAAATACTTATATGAATGAACAACCTAGAGTTTTGTATTACTTATTTTTACCAGGAAATCTCGCTTTATCTCAAGTTACGGATCTATCAATTTACGGTCCAATGGAAAATCACGGCCAAATTCTGCTTCTTTATTTTTCTTTTTTTTTTTTTTTTTTGTACGATTTGCGACCTTCAACTGATCCTTTCAAAATATGATAAATTTAAAGAAAATTTTTGCGCCTGTTTTTGTTGGTGTTGTTGCTCTTTTTTTAACATTAGATAATTATTTTCCAATCTTTAATCAATTCTCTTCTATTTTCCATGCAGAATATTTACATAGTTTGGGTGATAGAAAGCTTCCCTACCGTGGTCTCAAAACCAACCAATCCCGACGTTATTTTGTAGTATGTCCATAAATTCAAGATCTCAATAATTCCTTTGTGTTGTTAATCAAATTGAATCCAAAGGAAATTTCTTTATAACCGAAGGCATAATTTGCTGAAAGATAGCAATAGATCAAAGAAATGCAGAAAAGTAATTTATGATGGAATATTCACAGGGTAGATTTACATGAACGGAATGGATAGCACAATCATCAAAAACAAGCAAATAACCGGCTTAAAAATAATAAGAATTCAGCATTAAAAAAAAAAGTAAAAATTAAAAATAATAACAATTTTATCTACCATAGTCTTGCACAGACACCATCTTAAAAAAAACAGACGGATAGAAACTATGTGAAAGCACGTGGATACGGATATATGTGTGTACGAGAACACATCATTCCGCGAACGAAATAGACGAAGGATCTGAGCGTTGACACAGCGACTGACGAAAGAAGTTCGCTACACGATTGAATACAGCGACCAATTGCGTATGTATGTACGCGACGACACATGGATGCGCATACACGTCTACCTTCACAGCATTCATATATTTTAATGGTTGTGTGATCTGCAATGCGTGAACGTGCGTATATTTATGTTTGCGTATGTATGAGTGGCGTTGCGACGACAATTTCTTCTCCCACTTCCATAAAAACACCGATATATAATATATATAAATCCCAAACTTAAAAATTAATCAGTTTGCCTGACGATCGCAAATAGCGCGAAACCCAGTGTCACAAACATCAATCTAACTAAATATGTTAGCTCTATCACTGATATTGAGCGCTTCCCAATACGTACCGCACATATATAATATATAAATAATATACATAAAAAATTGCATATATATATATATATATATGCATACACATTTTTCACACACACGCATATATATATATATATATATATATATATATATATATATATATATATATATATACTTCAAAGAAAAATCAATACATCATTAAAGAGTTCGAAAATAATTTATTTAAGGCAGACAACTGCCTCATCAGACCGGAATTATAAAATGGTTTAAATCAGCCAGACAATTTATTAAAAATTACAAGAAGAAATGATTAAAAGATTTGACCTAGAAAAATACTTGAAGAGATAAGAGGAAATTGGAGGCGGGGAGAAAAACAAAAAAGTGTTAACCAAACGATCAGGGATGGTAGAGGGATGCTAGTGAAATACATTGAAAATAAATGAAATTTGTATCGTTATCATCATGTAATCAAAGAATTATCATCATATATATATATATATATATATATATATATATATATATATGTGTGTGTGTGTGTGTGTCTGTGTGTGTATGGTTGTGTGTGTGTAAGAAAACATGAAAGTTAAATATGCGTTGCACATACACACATATATATACACATATACACATATGCATACACACATATAAATACATACATACGCATATACACATACATACACTCATATGCATATACAAACATATATACACCCATATATATATATATATACATATATACACCCATATATATATATATATATATATATACACATGCATACATCTGCACATACACGTCCATATTTGCATATACAAACATATCCATACATATACATAGACATACATATATACACATATACACACAAATACACAACCGTTAATTGTCCCATCTTGACAGATGACACCTACATTCAATCTCTGTCATTGTTTCCTCTCGAATGACTTCGAAGGTGGCTCTTCAAACCAGTAAATTATTTGCAAAGCTTATAGCATAGATGACAGAGGTGCTCCACAGTCTTCACAGGGTTCAGCGGATGTTGCTGTGGTAGGTCATCCTTGTGTACCACCCTATGCCTCTTCAATCCAGATGTCGATTCACATACTTCCCTGCAGATCACACATGTAGTATCACTGGGTCGTGGAGGTAACACAGACTGAGGTTGTCTCACATATTATTTCAGATGATTTACACACTCAGCTTTTGACATTAGGATACGACCACATGTCTCGCATTTCCAGCCATTCAAGCTCCTGGTCATACTTTTCCTCAAATCCCTTTTCATTGCTAATTCCTTTTACTCTGCCGACTTTCATCCTTCCGCAACAGACCTGCGCCATTCATTACGATCTCTAGCAAGGTTTTCCCAGTCATCCCCCACAAGCTCTTTCAAGTTATTCCTCACACAGTCCTTAAATCTCATTTTGGCTTATGCTGAGGGCACTAACCATTTGCAAGCTCGCCATAAAATAGCTTTTCGGCCAACTATTGTCCCCACATGTCCGGTCCATCTCATCTGGTTTTTAATAAGTATGCTTGGACAGCAGGCCCTGAGAAGAACAGTGGTGTCTGGCACCATCAACTTCCATTTTATGTTAAGGATTCTCCTTAGACAATTTTGATGAAAGCGCTCATATCCTTTCAGGTGATGACGATAAATAGTCCTGATTTCTGAAGACTCCAACAGGGTGGTCAGTACACATGTTTGGTAAACTGTCACTTTAGTACTGCTGGTGATGCCACTGTCTGACCACAAAAGTTTCTCTAACTTTCCAAACGCAACCAAGGCCTATTGGATTCGAGAATGTAATTCAGCATCAAGTGATCCGTCACGGGATAATGTACTACTAAGGTACGCAAATGTATCTACAACGCCTAAACTAGTGACATTGTCATATATGTTTGGTTCAATGTAAGGCATACGTGGAGGACGAGTGAATATTACTTTGGTTTTCTTCAGGCTAATGGTCACTCCAAACGCCGTAGCAGTATCTGAAAAACGGTCCATCACTATCTGTATATCTCTTACAGAATGTGCGACAAAATCATCGTCATCAGCATGCAGTAACTCACGCACAAGTGTATTGAGGGCCTTGGACTTGACGTTAAACCTTCGGAGTTTGAATACCTTACCGGTCGTTCCAAATCGAAAACCAATTCCAATGTTGCAATCATGAAATGCGTATGAGAGAGCCACAACAAAGTAAACAGATAACAACTTAGGCGCGGTGGTAATGCCTCCATCCTTATACAATGGCTTTTTCGTCTGACAATTCCAGTTGACCGTGAAACAAGGTTTCGTATTTTTGTGCTGCCCCTTAAACATATTAATGAAATTGCGTGGGCATCCAAGTTTAGCAAGAACATTACAAAGAGTATCAACGTTGACGACATCAAAAGTCTAAATAAAACATACGAATACATATATACATATAGATATATACACATATACAGACAAATATGCACATAAACACATATATACAACACACATATACACTGATAAACATAGATATACACGTACATGCATACAAAACACACACATATATATATAAGCAGCATATAGATATACAACACATACACACGCACACACACACACACACACATATATATATATATATATATATATATATATATATATATATATATATATATATATATATATATATATAATAAAAAGGCTTAAACACTAATATTCCATGGTCATAATTTATTCCATTGGAATCGTAAATACGATCCAATTCATCAGACCTACAAATTCAAAAAGAAAACAGAAAAAAACCTACTCCGGAAATAAAAATAGAATTTAGAGAGAGTGTAATTATGAGAGTGTGGGACGAATGTTAGTTTATAAGAGAGGGGTTTAACAGAGAGAGTTTTATTTAAAATTAGGTGTGAGTGGAAGGGGGAAAAAGACTGTTGTCGGATGTCTAAAACAGTATAAGGATACACATCGAGGTGACATACACACACCATGGCCGATGTGTATGTATATACGTGTATAAGTTATTGTGTATGTGTGGTTTTGCATGCGTTTTGAACATAAAAATATAGGTCCTCGCCAGATTAGATAATCGTCATATTTATTGTTTATAATATTTGATTTGTAACCTTTTTATTATATCCTTACTCTGTCCTGGACATTGAGTTCTACCTGGATTTTATCCTCTCGGAAATTTTTTATTCTAAAATATACATGTGTATATATGCACCTGTGGATTTTGCATATATATGTATATTTACCACTAATATTATCTATCTATCTATCTATCTATCTATATATATATATATATATATATATATATATATATATATATATATATATATATATATATATATATATATATATATATAGTCATCCACAGACAGACTGTTTCACTGTAACACAACTCATCAATGTGGATAGACATTCAATCGCTTTGGTAGTAGTCAGAGATTCTAACTCCTAATCCATCGACGCCCGGCAGAGAGAAAGGAGAATCTTTGCGTATTTATATTTTCATAAACACACCATTAACTCAATCGCTAGGAGAGTTCTTTCATTATCAACACCAGTAGTGACTGTTTATAAATTTGTTCCCTACTCGCCACAGTGCTGGACTGATTAAATTATTTATCGTCATCCACAGACTGACTGTTTTGCTGCATAACAGCTCATCATCATGATAGACATACACACAGATATATATATATATATATATATATATATATATATATATATATATATATATATATATATATATATATATATATATATATATATATAAGGTAGAGGTTATAATTGTTGCAAAGAGAGAAATGTGTATATTTTAAAGCGAAGAGAGTATTGAATATTGAAGATGTATATGTGATTATTTTATGTATTGGTCTTTATATAATTGTATGTTTTCTTGCTATCATAATATATGCATGTAAATATATGTATAGGTATATGTATGCATATGCGTGTATACATTAAGGTTTTTATTTACTTTGCTGAATTTCCCAACAAAATAAGGTTACTAAACAAATTTACCTAACAACATTATTATTTTTATTTTTATTTTTTAGATTTTACTTTTTATTTTTTATCTAATTATTATCTTCCTTTTTTATTATAATTAATATTAGGTTGGTGCAAAAATAATGACGTAATAATGTCGTTTTTTGACGTTACAAAATACGTCAAAAAACGACATTATTACGTCATTATTTTTGCACCAACCTAATAATATTATCTTAGTAATAAGTGATCTGATTATCAATATTAAATAAATATTAAATATCTAATACTTTATTAATATTAAATATATTTTTACTTACCATTAATCAACTTCATTTTTAATTTTTAAATCTTAAAATTCAAATTTAAACTTATTTTAACCTTTGTTATTGTTGTTATTAATAATATTATTAATTTTTATCCTCTTCTTCTTAAAATTATTTTTTTTAATAATCATTAATATATTGTCCTATATGAATTACAATTGTATCAATCAGGATTAATAATATTATTAATAATATTATTAATATACCTTATTTTATTTTATACCAACTTTGCGAGTAATCTTTAATACTTATATTAATGTGCATTTCAAGTGTCACCGTGATATGCCTCACTCTTCCTCCCCCCCCCATGCCCTGCTTAACTGTCACTTTCTTCTACCTCCTTCCCCGCACCCCTGCTTTACAGTTTGTCTTCTTTTTTCTCCTTATCTCTTCCCCTTTAAAATTAGACGTCAAATTGTCTAGCCTCTTAACTGAATACACATGAAATTATTAAAGATGGTTTAAAAACAACCTAACCCTACTTTACATTTCCAAGATAGACCTTTCCATAGTTTTCCCACCAACTTTGTCACCTTATATCCATCCATAACTATCCCCCAAAAACTTTTATTAAAAAAGAAAAGAGACCTTATTCATTTGTATCTCGAGATGTAACCTGATCAACTTTCTTAATTATTTAATTAATATTTGCTCTGATTTTACATTAAGCTCTCTGGATCTCATCCTCGTTTGAATTATCCACACGGATTTACAAAACTATTCATTAACTTACAATATATATATATATATATATATATATATATATATATATATATATATATATATATATATATATATTAACTTACATTCATAAGTTACCATATATATTATTTTTATTATAATTGCTTATATTAAAAGCATGATGAGATCTCTGCAAAAAAGTTTTCATGTTTCAATAACTTGATTTACTTCTTCAGGCGGTAGTAAATAAGTGATTATTAAATAATTTTAGAGAAAATTTCAAACCAAGTGTTACCTCTTTTCCGGCTGGGGAACATAAGGTTAGAATTAAAAATTGACTTGCGGGTATGCTACGAACAATTGAATTTTACTTCATCTGTGTGTGTGTGTATCTATATATATATATATAAGTTCTTGTTTTTGTGTGTGTGTGTGTGTGTGTGTGTGTGTGTGTGTGTGTGTGTGGGTGAAAAGTGTGTGTATATAAATATAAATATCAATATAAATATCAATATATATATATATATATATATATATATATATATATATATATATATATATATATATATATATATATAATTATTTATATATTATATGCGTCGCTGCTTTGTCTGACGATCGTAAAAGCGTGAAACCCAGGGTCACAAACTCACATCAATCCAACCAAATATATATATATATATATATATATATATATATATATATATATATATATGTGTATATATTTACTAAAATTTGAGGCATTTTTTTTTTTATTTAAATAACATTTTTTTTTTAATCGGAAAATGTCGGTTATTTCCGTAATCTACATCGGTGCTTGATGTTGAATGAAATTCATACTGAATTTTACACGTTTTACATTGGAAATGAACTGGAATATGTCATTAATGCAAATTGTTACAATCAGATTTTACTTTAAAATTTTAAAGAATAAATAAGAAAAATTACAAATTTGAACAAAAACTTAGAATAAAACCTAAAATGGTAAATAATTAAATGAGAAAAAAAAGCCTGTAGTAATAGAGAAAAAACAACAAAAAAAGATCCACCTGAGTTGGGCGAAATTTTCAATCAAGCGTGTTTCTATGGTCGCATTCCAAATTTTTTGGTCGCGATCTCTGGAAAAGTATTTTCATTGCCAGTTCCGCATATAGATGGAAATAATAAATAAAAACAAATCATTTATCACTTTTGTGTTTGAAAGAGGCAAAATTTTACACTTTTTTACATCGGAAATGAACTGGAAGATGTCATTATTTCAAAATCATGCAATCTGATATATACGTCAAATTATTTGAAAGAATAAATCAGAAAAATTAAAACAAACAAATTAAAAAAAAATGTATAAATGCTTGATGATTAAACGAGAAATGAAAGCGAGTGGGAAAGGCCGCACGAACAGAGACTCCCCCCACACCAAAAAAAAATACAACAAAGATCTACTTTAGTTGGGCTAAATTTCATATCAAGCGGATATTAATTGTGGCAGTACGAAAATCACGAATTCTTTTGCCAGTATATATATATATATATATATATATATATATATATATATATACCGGGTGTAGTAGCAAAATTATCGAAATCATGTAACAACATTATCCATCCCACAAATCTAAATATCTAAAAAACACTGCACTTATTGAGTTTTTCCAGGTTTTCAGATAAGATGTTTAGCTGTCTTGATACAATTTGTCGTTAGAATCACTGAAAAATCCTTTGATTTATTCAGCTAAAAAAAGAGAAGTTTAAAATTGTTTAATGTCAGATCCACTGAATTCATGTCTTGGTAATAGTACCGTCATTCATATTCTGGCTTCCAACTTCAAATCCATTCAAAAATCATCAAGAGAATAAATAAGAATGAAAAGAGGGAACAACAGCAAGGAAAACTGGATCTGGAGGTCACAACAGGAAGAGAAATCATCATTTCAACTTAGAGACAAAGAGATCAATTAGAAAAGATCCAACTCAATCCATAAAATGCTTGGCACGTTAGAGAGGAGTTTCATCTATGACAGTTCAAAGAAAAGTAAAAAATGACTTGAAAATGAAATCATACGTGAAAACTGTGAGGCACCTTGTTAATCTAGGACATAAATTAACATGGATAAAGAAAGCAAAGATAATCTTGAATAAGTTGGAAAATGATCCTGGATCCTGGAAAAACACACACACACACACACACACACACACACACACACACATATATATATATATATATATATATATATATATATATATATATATATATATATATTAAGAATTAACCGATTTAAAAATATTGTTCCTTCACTACACAGGAATTACCATGTTTCAAAAACACAAACTAACAACTTCAAATTCAATTATTTAATTAAATTAACCCGAGAACACTTAAATTAAAGTTACACCACTACTAACCATGGGTATATCATACTCGATTTTGAAAATATAAAAAATTATTAAATATAAATCTTTATTTGAAATATTTCACATGCAGACACTTGAAACTTTATACTTTGAGTTAACATTAATAGGAACTGAAAAACATATTATTTATGTAAGAAAATCAGGTACTGAAAATTGTCATAAAAAATAGGAAAATTTGCACTGGGTACTATGGGTACCCATGGTTAGTGTTCTAGGGTTAAAACCACTAGTTCTGTTTCATTTTCAAGCGAATTTTGGAATAACGTATTTTGAAATTTACTGAGATTAAAAAGCACATATATTCATAATATTTTTTCCAAGGATACAGAGAAATCCAAATTTAGACAGCGGCGGTGGCGTATTTGTTTTTATTAACAACTATTGTATCAAATTTGAGTTACTTTCGAAAAGAGGTTAAGTCTAGGTAGAGTAGGGGTGTATTTTCCAACGAATTATGACATCCGTTCCATGCATGTTGTCTGTTTTTTTAAACGACAAAAAAAATTGGGGCATTTGTATCCGTTAAATTTGTATTTGTATACATAAAAATTATTTCTAAATGGGGTGTTTTGGTTAGAATGCGTTACATTAAACTACAATTTTACAATATTATTTTTTACTTTTAATTACTAATAGACTATATTTCATTTTAAAATAAATAAATGTAATAGGATTACTTAAATCATTTGAAAATTATTATTAAATATCAGATATAAGTATGTATATTACAGCGCTCTCGTTTTTAATTATCATTAAATATTATTTCAAAAAAAATTTTGACAATGTAGGCAAAGAATAGGTATTTCATTTGTTTGGTTCAGTAAATTTTTATTTTTTATAAACTTAGTTATATATAGTTTCTCATGTATGCACAAAGGACATGGGTCATTTAATGGCCTAGATATTCTAGCTTTTTTATTAATTTCCATTTTACTGTAGGTGTTTTATTGGTTTGTTTTAAGTGCCAGAAATATTTCGATAGGGACGTCTGATTTCGGTATTTAATTTTCCTAAAAGAACTTTTTCCTGTGCTCCGATCCTTAGGTATGATTAATTAATGATGAACATGTTACTTTCGTTTATTATCGATTTCCTCACGATTATTCAGTTAATTTTGGAGACAGCAGGTATACATTTTATTGGTCAAGGTATAGTCCAATAGTGTTGTAAAAACCCGGGAGAATTCCAGTAAGATATCTTTAAGATCTGAACCGTTGTATCTTAGAGATGATTAATCTAACAATTAGACAATTTTGCTGTTACATCCGGTATATATATATATATATATATATATATACTAGCACTTTTTCATTAGTGGTGCAATTAATAAAAACCGTGCTCTCTAATGAGATAGAAGCGATAAATTCTCAATTCTGTGGAGAGGCATTTACTCTTTTTTTATCCGATATATTTTAAGACATTTATATCTCTGCCAGAAGACATGGGAAATGCATTTGTAAAACTCGGTTTCCATAAGTTTTCTCTTTCTCTTTTAATTTTCATTTACTCATCAACTTATGTAAGCCAAAATAGGTTTGAGTTCATCCATTCACCTATATCTAATATATAAAGCAAGTTTATAGGCGGGAGAATTAAGTTAATATATATCGTGTTGGTGACCTCAACGTTTTAATCTATAAATATTACGAAACACATTGTCATCGAATAAGTGAACCTTTAAGCATTTAGCGTTTATCCATACGTTAGCTCAAATAGACTATGGCAAAATGCTGAGTTTAAAGTAGCACTTCCAAGCATATAAAAGAGATTGGTAGATTGGAGAGGAAAAATACACAGTTATTTCGACAGCCATTCTCGAGTTAGACTGTTGATAATAAAATAAGTGAATGTGGAAGATTGGTTTATAACTAACCCAGATTGGTATGAAGATTAAGAAAGTGGATCCATTGCGACTGGGATTCTGCCATACAAATAAATATCTTAGGGAATTAAAATAATAAAAAACATTCTGGAACATTGAAATTTTTAAAAAGATATAAATAAATCCATTATCACTTGTGTGCTTGCATAATGCTCTGACATTAACATACAAATGCATTTACAAAATAGTCATAATACAGGGTGGTAATAAAGTCACTATACTTTACTTATAATAAAAAAGAAAAGCATTGAAGCAGGCTTGCCGTTCGAACAGTATCAGTAATTAATTTACTATTGTTAACTATACATTTTATTGTTATTAACGAGAAACATTTTAATGATTTAATTATAAGTGACTGTATAGCAACTTTCTTGCCATCCTGTATATACAGTTACATTTTTTTCTCTTTAAGCAATTCACCTCAATCAAGATGGAAGTGCCACTAGTACAAAAGGGGCTGCAGAGAGTGAAAGCAAGGGGGAAAAATTGCGTATAGGGAGGTCAAGGAAATGATAAAAAGAAGAACGGCAATCAAGGTATCAGAAGATATCGATTGACATTACAGTTAAATTTTTGAAGGTTGTAGTTATCAGGAAAGCAAGTAAGAGGAAGGGAGTTCCGCTGTGGGGAATTGCGAGAGAAGAAGCTGTTGAAGTAGAAGAGGCGGTTACATTTAACAGGACCGAGATGCCAACCTCGTATCTCGCTTAAATTCATGCAGTCAGGGCACTAGTGAAAATGTCTCGTCAGAGCAGATTCCATGAAAATATTTATAGAAAAGACAGAAGGAAGACACATTACGTCGGTGAGAAAGTGACTTGGGTTGAGATGCCAATCAGGACCGATCACATTGCATATCTATCAATGGATTTTGTCGAGAACTTCGAGATGAACAGCAAGGCACCAGACCATATTATCAACGGTATTCAGTTCATGGACAGATAGTAGATTTGTAGATACAAAGGATGGACTCAGATGAGTGTTTTGGTATTGCTATAAATTTTCAAGACATTTTCTCATTTTATTACTAATCACAAATAACACTCAATCTTGTATTACTATTAAACAATGATTTCAAGCCACAGATTTTTTTAAAAACCTTTTGGTAGCGCCTAGAACTTTTTGACAACACATAATATATGTAATTATGCTATATAATAAAGCAAGAATACTTCAAATTGACGAAAATTAATAATTAATAATTAATTAAAGTATTGTTGTGTTATCAACAAAATCTGTTTAATATTATATACTTGGGCATATATTTCTAAGAAACGTTGTTTAATGGAACTAAGATCTGAAAGGTGACAGGTTAGTCTACGGGAGAGCAGAGTGTGGTTATAGTAAAACCAATATATTAGTTGATAACACAACAATACACTCACATACACACAGCAAAAAGAACCTTAAGATATTGGAGGCCATCTACTTTAAACTGCGCACACTCAACAAAATTGCATTTCAAATCAGTCACAACATATTACAATGCATTTAAACACATGGTTCACTTGATAATATTTCCTTCTGTTACGTTAACATGTACGACCTCATAAAAGGCATTACGAATTTACGACCTGCGTCCACTATTCCGCGACCGTTACCGTTGAATAGCAAGCTTCTATGTAAACAAAACAAAATATCATCTTTGATGGTGAACATTGTAATCTCTATATAACCACTCTGATGATGGCTCCTGTGAGCCGAAGCCTTAAATCTATGAACAGCATAATAAAAAATATCTAAATGTTGAACAGTTTTTGTCTTTATATTCTCCCGAAAGTAAAGTGTTGTGGAGTCGTTTCACAGTGGAGGCTTGTATTTCAATAAGTCGTCCTAAATTAGGTTCGACGTACAAAACGTTAGAACTTGGAAATAGGAGTTAAGGACACAGAAATCTAGTTGTGATGGTTGATACTTCAATATCTGACTCATTCAACACAACCTGGGTATTTATCGATCGACCCACGAGGACTGAATGTGGCACAAGGCCGGGTTTAATGTGGGCCTCTCCAAGCCCGTAGGCTCGGCCAAAAATATAGCCTTTGAACCCGCCTAGACGGGTTCAGGCCCTGTCTACCTCCCCAGACGAAACCTTGCCCTTCGGCAAAGCCTCGTCCGGGTTCCTCTCTGCTAACACAGAGAGTTCGACAGAAGGCGGGCGCAGTCAGAGACCGCTCAACACCACCTGCCCCGATTTGGCGACCGCTACTGCTACTTATTGTCTCTGGAGGAGTCCATTACCATAATATAGGTAGTTTAACATCCCCCCTAAAACTTCACTCCGCAGGAGTAAAAGTTTTTATTTATTTATTTTTCAAATTTTTACAGATAATATGAAGAAAAAAAACAACAAAAAAGTTTTGCTTTTTTTTAGCAACATCGTAGCGTATTTCCTACGTTTTTTTTTCCACTTTAAATGATCAGTTGCCTTTTTTTTCCTTCTGGATCGGCGTACTTTAGGTAAAATTATTTGCAGGGGTTGTTAGATCAAAACGTATTGAAAATCACCTCTATTTGCGTTTTTTTTTTCTTCTTTTTTTCGCGGGACCTCTGTCAACCACGTCTGAAAAACGTCGTCTGATTTGTTTACTGCACGTGAGTTTTTCCCCTTTCACCAAAGTACGTCATATAGCCAATCCGCTTTTCTATTTTTTTATTTATTTTTTTTTTAAATCTCCAAAGCGTTACTAGAAACAACCTTCCGCTTTGAACTTCTTAAAGATGGACTCACAGTTTCTGTAGGTTCTTGTTGACTTAAATCATTTAATAATACTGCATGTCCTTGGTTGCGTGCAACTTGTTCCTCAGTTTTTTTCGGTGTCGGCTTCATTTTTACTTTCTGGAGCTTGTTTTTCACGCATATTGTCGGTGTTAACCATTCCACATTTTTAAATAAACCCGTTTTCTCTAATCTGTCCAATTCTTTATCTTTCTGTTCAATTGAAGCGAACAGCACATTCCTTTTCTTTTTGAATACTGCCTGAGCGTTTTGTTTTGGTTGTAATTTTGCCTCCATCTTGGTACACGTTCCCAAACCTGGAGAAAAAACAGTAGGAAAAGTTCCCTTTAGTTTTTGTAGTAATTTTTTGGCTTCGCAGTTTAAATTTTCAACCTTGTAACAAAAAGAATTTATTGGTAAATCCCATAATTGAAATTCTGCTATCCAATCCGTACCAAGTAAGTTCGCAGTATTTTTCATGACAAATAGTTTAGCTTTTCGCGTTTTTTTTATTTAACGTGACGTTTGTAACAAATTCTCCAATAAATTGTATTTTTTTCTCCTGTCACTGATCTCGCGATTTTATTTGTCTTCATTAAAGTTGGTTTCCCCAACTTCTTCCACGTATGCAAGTTTATGATAGATAGGTCGGAACCAGTGTCGAGTTGCATTTTTATTTTTTTTATTACTTATTTCGACGGTAACAAATTTTCTAGTTATTCCATCGTTCACTTCGTCGGACTTTAATTTTCTTATTTTATTGTTTTTATTTTTTAACCTGCAGTGCGAGCTTTTATTCCCCTCTCTTTCACAGTTGAAACATTTTTTATTCCTAAAATTGCAATATCTGTACCAGTGAAGTTCACCGCAAGCAAAACATGGCTTCGGGAGTTTTTGTTTATTTTTTCTTGGTATTTCACTTTTTGTTTGATAATCCGCAATTTTAGAATTCTTTTTGGTAGACTGACTTTCTTTTTTGTAGCGTATTTTCCTTATATACGAAAAGCCAGACTGTTCTATCTTTTTCGAGTCTTTCTTTACGCTAACATATCTTGTGCAGTCTTCTGCCAAACTCTGTACCGAAATCCTCGGTTCGTTTTCCAATTTTGAAAGTACCAATTTCCTTAATTCTGCGTCTCTTTTCTCAGTTATTTCCAGAATTTTGTTTTGAAACTCCTTATGCATCTGTTCCATTTCTCGTTGAAACTGCATTTGTCTATTAAAGGTTTCTTCCTGAAGTTGCATCTGGAATGTTTTCTGTTGTTCCAATATCGTCATCTGTTGTTCTGTCTGGAACTTAAAAAATTCCTGGAATATATTTTTGCATTCCTTCATCTTCGCAAAAAGTTTACACAATGCTTAAATATTGTAGAGGGAGTCCAAAACGAATTTGTAATTCGTGACCCATTTGAGCAAACTGTCTTATCGAGAAAAAAAAATTTCTTTTCTCAGTTGAGAATACGACTGATTTTTTCGTCACTAAGTTGACGTTTTGTCTTTTGAAAAAACTTTGCCAAGTTTTTTTTTATATGAAACTGAGTTGTTGTCGCCGAAAAATTACGAAAAAATGTTTAAATTTAGATTCGTCTGTCTACAATACATTTAGCTAAATTACGAATATTATGAAGCTTTGGAAGAATGGTTTGAAAAAATCGCCTAATTTTGTAAACATCAGGACATATGACAGAGACTTCCACCAGGCGGGAAAACGCTGATGATCATGAGAAAGTTGTTTTTGAGGAATCTTGGTTTGCAAAAGAAAAGTTTAAAAGAAGTGAACTCCCAGATCATATAGGTGACTTGCTTCATAACACGTGTGATATTACTGGCAGACTTTGAGTAAAGCGAGAAAATTGCCTTATATGGGAATTAAAAGACACCGACATACTACAAAGTGGTCTAAATTCTTGAGAATCCTCGTTTGATTTGTGGAAAAGTTTGCAAGTCAAATGGAAGGCTGAAATGAAATGCGGCCACAAAATGGGTCAAATAGTTTTAAAAGTGTTTCCGATTTAAAGATCTACATCACTTCTAAGCAAAATTAATCTGACAATGATATCTTAGGATCGCCTACTCCGGGACTATATTGCAGCCATCGTGTGTTTATATGCGAGGTCTGTCCAGAAGTTATCTAGTAGTTTATTTATCACGTGATCTACTTATCCGTCATTGGTTTAAGTTGGTAATCAACCAGAGGGAACTTTACTGTACATGAGCGAACGGGAACTCTCCATTAGAGTTGCTCAGGCAGAAGTTGCATTCCAATAAGTGAGTTTTCGCAATAAGCGTGTGTAAACATTATTCATGTCTGCAACAGGTATTTAGGTGAAATATTGGATCCCAACGACACCACATTGAGCTATATCCGAGGTCGGGTTAAAACCGCATTTCAAAAACCCGAGACGAGATTAAGGAGAATGTCACGTACTGGTCGTTTACAATCGCGAAAGAGGATATTGTAGGCCGATTTAAAACTGCATGGTACACTGGAATTAGTATATGAGATAGCAATTGGAATATTTTAAAGAGGATTGGGTCGCCATAATGCGATTACAGTTACACATATACTGTCAACGACCAAGTTATTCGTACACCCATCAATTTAGAATATTTTTATCCTTTTCTCAGAATCTAATGCCCGTATGATGTTAATAAGGTATATCTTTATAAGTTTATATGTTAATAAGCACAAAAAAAAGAATATAAAAATCATTTTTTCCCATTAAATACAGGGGTAAAATCCCATCAAAAACATTAGAAAAAGTTTGCAGCAAGTTCTAAAGATGTGAGGCCATGATATTGACTATTAATATTATGTAAATTGTTCAATTTTATCTATTTTTCATATTGTATGAATAATTTTGTCTTTAACGATTTTGCATAATTCGCCTGAGATTGATATTTCTTTTGTGGGGTCATTAACGTAAAACACCTGACAGTACACGGGCATTAGATACTGAGAAATGGATAAATATATTCAAAAATAAAAATATTTATGCCCCCGAAAAACTAAATTTCGCTCGAGCAAGTTAGAAGTAAAGGGCGAATTTGTAAACAGTGACTGCTACTGCTGATAAGACAAAGCTCTTCTATGAATTGAGCACTCTGATTGACTGTCGTCTTTATTCGATACGTAAAAATTAACCTTCCTCTCTGCCAGGAGACGATAGCTTAGGTGAAAATCTCCGAATGATGTCCTGATCCTGGCTTGAGGCAATCTGATGTCTAGCTACACATGAGCTGTAATACAGCAAAACAGTTTGTCTGTGGATGACAATATATACATACATATATATATATATATATATATATATATATATATATATATATATATATATATATATATTTGTGAATCTCTGAACTAAAAATCAATTTGTTGGAAAAATAGAAAAGTAACATGCAGGTTTTAATAATCAAAATACAATTCATTCAAAGAAGCCACCCTTAGCTTCTAACACGCCTTCGATCTGACTCCAGAAACTGGCGCATGCGTCCTTCACGATAATCCTAGTGAGAGCCTCAAATGCCTCTTTAATATTGTCGGTCAATTGGGCCTTGATGTCTACGGGCTGTGCAGCTGTTGTATTTATTAACCGCCCCCCACCCATTGTAATCACTGGTATAACAATCAGGGAAGTTAGAGGAATAGACTTTATGGCAGGTGAAGTCGTAAAACCTTTCTGCCATCCACTTCTGACTCTTTCTGGTGAGAAGGGAGAAAAATCTTGCTGCGATACATATGGTTTTCCGGTAGTCAGCTTCTCAAACCAAGGCTTGGTTATGATGTTCAGCAATTCAAAATAGCCATCCGAATTGAACCTGAGACTCAAAGGTAGCATGACATCACCCGCTCTGAAGACACACCTAAAAACTATCGTAGAAATTTCGTCTTCATGACACGAGCAATAGCATATGGATTGTAGGCAAGCTGTTCTGCAGATGTTCCTGACAAAAATCATTTTCATCGGGAAAGAACCAGAATATTCAGTAGTTTCTTTGACTATGCTTTGACTTTTTCTTCATGAACAGTCGGTGAATGGGCGAATTGAAGCCCAGCTACATGGCTGAGTTTGCAACATCAATTTCCCGCGACAAATCATGTATTCCCTCGATCGAGCTTTCCAGCACTTTCTCTTACAATTGTTGGATGCAAGTCACAACCTCCTAGTCTCCGCTGTAGCTCTCCATTTCACGTCTTATCATTTAAGTGGTCTTCAAAGAGCAGTGAACAGCTGTCGTGGTTGCTGCATTTTGATGGCCGGAAAGAATCATCATGAGGCAAGTCACCCTTTTCCAAATTTCACATGACTTTCGCTCGTCTAAAACTGTTAGGACGGGGTGTCACAATGGCGTCCACTGTGTACAGATACTCAAGACGAATCGGAAAAAATAAAAAGAATTAAACTCTGTCAAATTTAGCCCGAAAACTCTCCCTCTCTCTCTCTCTCTCTCTCTATATATATATATATATATATATATATATATATATATAGAGATAGATAGATAGTTAGATATATAGATATATATAGATATATACACACAGACATATATATATGTGTGTATTGTGTGTGTGTGTATTTAGGCAGTATTTTTTTCATTGATGCATGTTTTATTAAATAATATAGACAAGTTTTATCTATTTTATGCAAATTCCTTTCATATCGTCTGATAAGCTTAATAACATTATCATTGAAAGACGAAATAAAATGACCATAGTGATACATGTGTTTTTAATCCTATGTAAGCTTTCGGCTTACATAAGCCATCATCAAAGATGACAATAATGTTACAAGATATTAGTAAACAATACACGGAAATGACAATAATAATAGTCTGGTTTTGTTTGCATGGAAGATTTCCAAGCAACGACAAAACCGTGCATACGAGACGCTGGAAGTGAAACTCGCACCGCGGCCCATGAGATCACACATGATCACGCGAAAGTGAAAACGAGAAGTGTTAAGTATGGGAATCCGTTGGTATAAACCAATGGCTTCTGTTACCAATTATAGGCATTTGAGTATATTTGTGGAATTTTCATAGTTTATTTTGTTTAAGTTAGGTTTCAACTGTTGTATGTATATAGCTTCAAGAATTTGTATTTTGTTTTGTTTTTTGCTTTCATGTTTAAGTATAGTTGTGGTTTCCACAAAGATTTTCCGGAATTGTGTATGCGGCCAGGCATTTTGTTTTAAATGCCTAAAAATGTTAGAGTTATTATTCGAATGCAGAGTCAAGCGTCGCGAAAGCGAGTTTGTTGTCTGAACAACATAAATATTATTTAATGCGTTGGGGGATACAATCTCCCAGAGGGCACTTGAATTTGTAAACTAGGTTGGTTTTTTGCAAATCGCTAACAGTGGGGGAAGAAACATTGCGAATAATTGAGTTGGATATACTAGATTTAGTGTAGTATATGATTAACCTAATTTTTTGGGTAGGATATTTTGTAGATATATTAGTATTTACCAATAAGATGAAAATATACTAAAAAAATTGGTATAAACACACACACACACATACATACATACATATATATATATATATATATATATATATATATATATATATATATATATATATCTTTCATCCGGTTACGGCGACCAAATGATAGCGTACTATGCCATTTCAAATCAACTTGCAATGGCCATTTATATAGATAGATAGATAGATAGATAGATAGATAGATAGATAGATTAAATGTGTAGGTGCTTTCTGGAGGGACATCATTCAGAGATTCAATTTATATGTTGAAAAAATAATGTCTATATATAGATGTATGCATTACCGAGTAATATTCATCTTCGATAGGAAAACACCAACTTAATTCCGTTGCTTTCGTAATTCTTGGTCTTTGATTTCTAATCAAGCAGACTTTCTCTTTGCTGGGCTGAGCGAGTTAACTTCCTAATTTGATTAGATCTGAAACGATCGAAAAGAACTTTAATGCTTTTCGTTAATAGAACATTTGATGCGCATCTAAATGGAATATTCGCTCAGAATTGTATGTTTTAGTTAATAACTCCTATATCTTATTTCTATCGTCGAAAGCATTTCTTCCCTATCAGGATATTTGCTTTATCATCACAATTAAAGGAGCAAACAATAGGAAAATCGATGTAACTCAATCAGTACACGTCCAACAAACGATGCTAGTAATTTATTTACACAGCAAAATAAGCAAATCAGGAGTGTCGGTTGCGCCAACAATAAAAAGACAATTTAATAAATCTTCGTATAAACATCTCGATCATACGGTTGCTTTATTTAAGAGAAAATCAAAAAATATAGCCACTTTAATACTGGAAACATATGAAGCCTTAACACTTAATTTTGATCACGTAAGCGTTTCAATAAATGCTTCACCCACTTATTCCTTTAGAAAGAACCTCTGTTTTCGCTAATTTAAATCTCAGTTATTTTTTATCTTTATCGATATATTGTACACTTACATTAGCTTGGTAGAAGACAATGCAAAAAGTGGCCAGATAAGAAGCACTTCCTGAAGATGATTCCCTTACCAAACTCTTAGCTGACACTAGTTTCTACAATATGCCCTCTCTTCTTTTCCAATTGAATATTATATACACAGAGGAAAATTTACGAGCTAGTTCTATGTAACCGAAAAAGTTTCCTGGTTGGGTAGCGCTGATGTCAAAGACTTGGTTTGGTTTGGTTTATTTTGTTTTACTGCATATAAAATTCAATGGGTTATTTAATGCCGACAATTTTTTTTATTGTTGGTAATATTTTGTTTTGTCAAAAATCTGTTTCTCGTAATATTTTTCCTTCAAAATTGTATTGCTGTTAATAATTTTTTTCAAAACATTATTGCTGGTAATAGTTAACTATTTGCCCATAGCTGGGACCCTAATAAGTGCTGCTATCCTGGGTCAGGGTGAACCTGGGAACACCAGCAATTAAGAGATGGTTCCACGCTCCTTAAAACCTCCTGATCAGAGGCCTTGCTGTTGGACGTAGTTTAACGTCTTACCTAGGACGCGGATGTAGTTTAACGTCTTACCCAGGACGAGTCAAAGGCTTGTTTACACTCAGTATAAAAAATATTACTCTCCGTTTCAGAAATCCCAATACCAACAGGAACTTGGTGCGGCCTCTCTCATATATATATATATATATATATATATATATATATATAGAGAGAGAGAGAGAGAGAGAAGAAAGAGGTTGTAGTGGTTCCAACGAAAGAAAAGTATGTATATTAAAAAGAAGAGAAGAGAGGTGCAGCAAACGTTTTTGGTTGTAATGTGTTTTCTTTAGAAAAAAAATATTATGCTTTATTTTCGATAATTTTACGTTTCTGATCTCGTGACCGTCTTCAGGTAAAAGCGGAGTTTTTCACATATTATTAAAAATAATTAATTTTTTCCTTAATTTTTTTCAATGTTAAATAGTCTCGATATGAGACATTCTCTGTTTTTGTGTTAGTAATCCGAATGTCTTTCTTGAATTTTCAATGAAGAGTTCTTCGCGAAGGGTCATAAAACAATTAAGGTTGGTCCAAGAGAAATGATGAATTACTTATCGGCATTTTATCTTTTAATGTTTTAATGACCCCTGTGCGTTCTTAGATCTGTTTCCATTTTCGTGTGTTTCTGTCAGCATGCGTGTATATATGCGTGCGTATATTCCCCCCCATACTGTCTTTCTATGAGGAATTAGTAAATTTACTATGAGGAATTAGTCATTTGTACACATACACACACACATACACATACGCACATACACACCGTTCGACCACAAGGAATCAGTACATACACACATATACATACACACACATACATACTTCTCAAGCTATTCGGAGCCAGTATACACATACACACACACACATATACACATACGTACATACATACACACGTACTTCCTAAGTTGTGTGGGGTTTGTGTGCGTGCTCGTGAGTAGTTCCCCTACATATCACAATCTTTACACGACCCGAAATTATATCTTCTGACACAAGATAAAAGAAAGAAAAAGGTTAATTATATATCAAACCAGAAAGAAACATTTCTAGGGGATATAATGAGGAAAGAAGGCTCGATGAATATGCTACTCAAAAGACGGAAAACAACACAAAAACTGCATAACAAGCTTGAGTAAATGGATGGCGGAAACAGGTTTAGGAAATGTAGAAAAAAGATAAAACATATTAAGAGTTTCATATAAAAGGAAATTGTGGAGTGCAATGATTTCATACGTTCAAATGAATGAAAAAGAATATAAATATCGAACAGTGTAACCCGAAATAAGGAAGGTTTTGCTATATTATAAGAAATAACGTGTGTCGAACAAAATAAATTTTACGACAGACTACAAAAAATAGTTTAAAAACCCATCATCCTGCACACACTCCAATATGGTGCCGAATCTTTAGTCGTCTATCAGCGCCCCGCTCTATCTTCTATCGGCGATCGCTGATACTAACACCAAATTTGCAGACTCGGCCTGTTCCACGATTGTCGAAGGTATGCTACAAAAGTCACAATTTCGATGAGCTGGCTATAAGGCAAGGAGAGAAGACATTTTTCAAAGACATTCATTTTTCGGAAACGAATCTCTGTCAAGCAGAGAAAAGTGGATTTACAGAAACAAAGAATTTTGAAAGTGACATTTACCTCCTACAGAACGAGATTACAGGGGAACGGACGCTTCCCTCAAAGTGACAGTGATGGGCAAAATTTATCAGGCAATATCCCTCGCAATATAACGTTGCAGAAAAAGAAGAAAAAAAGCTACGTCTAAAGGCCAGACAATCTGCTAGCTACCAGGCTCTCAATGTGGTGACTTATTTCTCCTACATGTGCATGGCTAACAATCTGAGAGCCTGAAAAGGACTTGAAAACCCTCCAAAACATTCATTCGCGAGGTCAAATTAAAATACATATATATACATATATATATATATATATATATATATATATATATATATATATATATATATATATATATATATATATGACGATTGATGTTGCATTTAAATTTTAGAAGATTGTCGGTTATCGGGGAAGCAGGAAAACGGAAAGCAGTTCCACGGTTGGGAAGTGTAAGAAAAGAAACTGTTAAAGTAGATAATTAATGAAGATCAGAAACAGCGTAGTTCCCAGAATAGAGCTCTGGGTGCCCCCGAATTCATATGAAAGGTTCTAGAAGCAAACCCATTTAATATGACCTATATTTTAGAATTGTTAAGAGACGATTGGATTAAACCAAATATTCGTTCTGTGATACAGTTTCCCGTGGGGCTAGCGTAGAAGGCTAACATCCCAAACCCTGTAGATTGCCTCTGAGATATCTAGAGCCACAGCCCTGGCTTTACCATTCTTATACAGAGCATGACAGACAAATTATGTGACAGCTGTTAACAGATCAATTATGTATTTGGGTAATAATGCTTCTTTTATACAAGATGTGTAAAATTTTTCTGTGGATCTGAGCACTTTCGACTAATCTGTTAGCCATTATCAAATTGAATATTTACATTTTCTTTTGCTGATATATATATATTATATATATATATATATATATATATATATATATATATATATATAGGGAGGGGTTGCTTTTTTAATTACTGTATTTAGCGGCTTATTGGAAGCGGATTTTTAAAAAATCCAACAAAATTTACCCAGCACCCAATACAGCAGCAACAAGTGCCATATTTCTGGTATTTTTCACTATGACTATATATACCAGTGTTCACTGATACCAGTAGATTACTTTTTAGCTATTATGAATTTACTGTAGGTAAAGATGCGCCCTTTTTTAATTAAACAATATTAAGAAAACAAAATATCATAATTTACAAAAATCATAATTTACAGTTTCCTTTGTGCATACATGAGAAACTATATATTACTAAGTTTATAAAAAATAAAAATTTACTGAATCAGAGAAATGAAATAGCTATTTTATGCCGTCATTGTCAAAGATTTTCCTTAAATAATATTTAAAAATTAAATTTGCGACCTGGTAATATACATACTTATACTTGATGTTAAAAAATAATTGTATATACTCGAAAAACTTCTATTACATTTATTTGTTTTATGTATATATGTTCATGTTAAAAAGATAAAAAAATAAAAAAACAAATGAAAACTACAGACAAAAGTTCATTTTCTCCAGCAAGACATTCATTTCTGTAGTTTACTGCTACCAGAAAGCAGAAATATTTCTCATCCCGATGATGGCCATTTTGGCCGAAACTATTCGAGGAATCTAAATGAAATAATAATAATAATAATAATAATAATAATAATAATAATAATAATAATAAAAACGAAGGAATATTAATCGACAACCCAGTGTGTCTGAAGATTTTAATTTTTTAATATTTTTAATTTTTCAATATATATATATATATATATATATATATATATATATATATATATATATATATGTAGTCTATTAAAATTACCAATGAAAATATTTTAAAATTGTAGTTAAATAAAACGAATTCTAACCTAAACATCTTTTAAAATTGTAGTTAAATAAAACGAATTCTAACCTAAACATCTTTTAAAATTGTAGTTAAATAAAACGTATTCTAACCTAAACACCTCTCTCAAATTACTACAAGCACTTAAAAGAATCCAGGAAAACACCTACAGTAAAATGAAGTTAATATGGAAAACTAGAATATGTAGGCCATTAAGTGACCCATGTCCTTTGTACATGAGAAACTATATATTGCTAAGGTCATAAAAAATAAATCAGAAAAATGAATTAGCTTTTTTTTGCCAACATTATCCTAAATTTTACTTAAATAATATTTAAATATAATTTTTTTTAAAAAATGTGACCTGGTAATATACATACTTATACTTGATATGAAAAAATAATTTTCCATAGTGTAAGTAATTCTAAGACAATTACTTGTTTTAAAAAGAAATATAGTCTATTATATATATATATATATATATATATATATATATATATATATATATATATATATATATTGAACAATAAAAACAATATTAAAAAATTAAAATCTTCAGACACACTGGGTTGTAAATTAATATTCTTCGTTTTTTTTATTATCATTTCATTTAGATTCCTCGACTAGTTTCGGCCAAAATGGCCATCATCAGGAGAAGAAATATTTCTGCTTGCTGCTAGCAGTGAACTACAGAAGTGTCTTGATGGAGAAAATGAACTTTTGTGTGTAGTTTTCATTTGTTTTTTTAATTTTATCTTTTTAACATGAATCTTTTAACATTCCTTGTGTTGGTCAAAAAGTCTCTTTTAAGTTGTTTTTTGAGAATTCCCTTGGTCAGTTTGACAGTTTATTGGTCCTGGAGAGGGGATGTGTCTCTGTTTAGTGTTTGTGTGTGTGTTATTTGCTTCTTAGGGAGTGAGTGAGTATGATATGTGTAAGTGTGTGTATTGCTGTGGGTGTGTGTTATCATTTGGCTCATTAGGGAGTGAGTGACTATGATGCGTGTAAGTGTGTATATTCGTGTGGGTGTGTGTATAAGTGTGAGGCCTCCACACCTCCGTAAGCCTGTCTGTCTTGTGTGGGTGAGAAATGTGGGTAGGTTTTGATTTGTTCAGTTATATATTAGTACTATCTATATTGTTAAATTTACGGTTTAGCCCGGCTGGATATTGTGTTTTTAGACGTTGTATCCACTTATTTTCATGGGACTCTAAAATCTTTCTAATGTTATCTGCTCTGAACTTTTCTATTCTCTCAATTATAGTGAATTTGGCATGGGTTTTGAAATCGTGTTTTTCTAGACGGAAATGTTTTTCTACAGGTAATAATTTTTTATGGGGAGTCAACTTAATTCGATTGCGATAATTATTAATTCTGTAGTGAAAGGGCCATTCAGATTTTCCTACATATTGTTTCTGGCATAGTGTGCATTCTAGGAGGTAAATTATGTCATGACTTCTACAGTTAGAATCGTGGTAGATTTTGAAAGTAGATTTAGTGATTGAGCTAGCGAATGAATTCGTGTGTTTAATATGGTTGCAACATAAACTTCTTTTGTTGTTACATGGTTGGGACAATCCTGTTGTTTTTGTTCTTAGTTTATTACGGATTACCTTGTCCCCTGAAATGTGGTTACTACCTATGATTTTTTTTACGTTCGTAGGTCTACGACATGCTAGAAGGCCGGGTTCCATAAACAATTTTTTAGGTTTGAGATGTAGTATTTCACAGCGACGTTTGATTATTTGGGATAGTGGAGGCAGAGTGGGGTTGAAAGTGGTTACTAGAGGAATGCGGCTAGATTTATTTTTAATCTTGTACATTAGGGTGTCTTCTCTAGGTGTGGAAATTGCTTTATTTAGTTGTTCCCTGATTAGGTGTTGTTTATAGCCACGTGTTGTGAATTAATGCTCCAGATTTTCAATGTGTTTAATTAATTCTTCATTGTTGGAACATAACCTTCTAAGTCTAAGTGCTTGGGAATAGGGAACGTTCTTTTTGAGGTGTTTAGGGTGGGAAGACTTAAAGTGTAGATAGTTGTGGGTGTCGGTGATTTTAGTGTATAGTGTCGTTTGAAGTTTCCTGTTTTCATCTATGTAAATGCGGGTATCTAAAATTGTTACTGATGTTGTGGATTTATATATATATATATATATATATATATATATATATATAAAGACGTTTACACGTACCTGATGGCGACGTAATTCCTAAAACTTCACTTTCAAACCAGTCATTAAGCGGAAACTTTAGGTGCTCTCTCTCTTTCTCTCTCTCTCTCTCTCTCTCTCTCTCTTGATATATATATATATATATATATATATATATATATATATATATATATATATATATATATATATATATGGAATTACTAAACGCATTTACACTTACCTGCAGTCGGTCTAACTTCTCTTTCAAAACATTCATTAAACTTGATTTCAAGCTATAATTTAAATGAGTAAGCTATAAAGACATGGAAACATTCACATCTTAAATAATATTTTGAAAATAATCAATTGTAATTTCTCAAAGGTATAAATGTGTAAGGCTTCAAATCCCGAAGGTAAAAAGCACAAAATTGATTGAAAAAAAAAAAGAATATGGAGTCCATTACTTGCTTGAAATTTTGGGGATGCATTAAATCCTTTACTATATTCTGAAGATATTTACCCATGCATATGAAATCTATCATAGATAACGAACAAACAGGAATAAACACACGAATATATACACAACATTAACTAATATGCATTCAATCAAAAACAAATACTTTCTATAGTTAAATGGCAAATTATAAAAACGTAACCCCATGTAATATTACCAATTTAACTGTTCACTGTGTTTAGAAGAAAAGATTATCAATATTAACTTTTAATAATCAAATTAAATTATTAAATAATAAGATTGAAATAATGGCTCCTAGTTGACATATTAACAAATATTTACTTTGTTACTTTAACAATAATATAACATAATAAATCAATTAAAATATTAATTAAAAATATTAACTAAAATATTAAAGTTTAATTAATAATAAAAATGAACGAATATTACAATTTAATTAATAATATAACATAACAATTTCTATATAAGCCATAACGAAATTTAATTTCGAAGAAAAATCTCCAACTGAAAAAAATAAACATAAACATAAACAAAAGCAAAATTTCATGAACGTACACGTGTAAAAGTAAATGAAATTCATGAATACTTAAATCTACAAAACGGAGTAAAAAATTCAGATTGAAAAAGACGCGGAACAAATAAAAAAAAATGAAACCAATTGTAAATACCGTTTGAAACCACAACCCCTGAAGACAAGAAATTTTACATGAAACTTTGGGATAAATTGATATTTAAAATTTAAGTAATCTTTTCATATATATATATATATATATATATATATAGGGTGTATCGAAAATACTTTTGAAACATTAGGTGCGGGTTCCTCAAAACCAAAAGAAAGACAAAAGTCTATATAAACATATCTCCGGTATGAAGACGCAATTTGATACGGCCGTGCAGCCTAGCGTCCATTATCTTTGGCGCTGCCGTATGTAAAACCCATATTCGCCTGCTCACGCTATGAATCTCCTGCCATTGTTAAACGGTAAACTTCTTAGTTAACTCACTACTACACACGTTAAGAGTTGAAGAGGTACCGAGCTACAAATGTACACGAATAACAAATGTAACCTAATCTATATATTGTACCACAGCAATATCTACCTTAAACTTTCTTTAAACTCAATAATTCAAAAATGAAGTATTTGTGGACATCTGTTTATATGGAATTTTTGTGAGGAAACCACCACCCACAGAAAAATGTTAAAGTATTATATATATATATATATATATATATATATATATATATATATATATATATATAGATAGATAGATAGATAGATAGATAGATAGATAGATATAAGCGAATGGGTAAATATAAGTTCGTATAAGAGCCAGCGATCGTACCCAAATACTATATAGAGTAAGAAAAAGTAGTGTTCACTGTTAAATAACTGACCAATTTAATATATATCACTCGTTGTGGAAATATTGTAAGGTATTATATACATATATATATATATATATATATATATATATATATATGTGTGTGTGTGTGTGTGTGTGTGTGTGTGTTCCTGATGCACATATTGTTTTTAGTGTGTCCATATATTTCAGTTGTTCTCGTTTTTATAGCATCGTCATGAGAAATAATGTCGGATAAAAAAATCCCTTAAAAATGAATGGATATGTATATATATTAATTCAAACGGGAGTAATTAGTAGATACTCATGTTTCAAATAGACGCCCCATTATTATTTTTACTTTAAACATTGCATAAAACCTCAATCCTCGTGTGTATCACAGAAAACTTAATAAAAGAAAAGGTGATCTACAGACAGGAAGCGAACCCACAAAGTAGCGTATTTAGAAATCTAGATTGCCCAGGCATAGACTCACCTTTTTTTAATTAATACACACTATTTAATGTAAAAAACAGAAATAGAGCGGCTATTTCAAATACATTTATCTAGTGTAGTAACGCTTGAAGAAATAAGAATCCGGATTAAATGTAAATTTATTATTAATTCTTATATATATATATATATATATATATATATATATATATATATATATATATATATATATATATATATATATATATATGTTGGGAGTGACATTTCTGAAATATCAGAACCTTTTTTTACTTTATGTGTTTCTGTTGTTTTTGTCGCTCTCATATATCTATACAAAACAATAAAATTCCATTTTGTCTGAAGGTAAACTTTCATCAATAATCTTTCATCAATAATCTTTCATCAATAACTACATATATATATATATATATATATATATATATATATATATATATATATATATATATATATATATATATATATATATATATATATATATATATAGATGAGGTATTATGATTGCTTACATTATTTACCTTACTCGGACTTTTATCCTCATCTTCATTACCATATTCACAAAGACACATGGCCCAGTGGATAAAGACGTTGGTGAGATCTATTGACTAAACCCAAAGAGTTGTGAGTTCAATACCAGGACACAACAGTGGTTAAACAAACTTGGAGATTTGAGTTAAAGAGAAATAACTGACACATACGGAAGAGATATGGCATGTGGAACTAGAACAATCTACAAAGGTTTCGGTTCGAAATTCCAATCACCTGAAGAAGGTCGGAGTATATAACAACGGAAACGTTGGGAATATGGCAATGACGATGAGGATAACAGTCTGAATAATGTAAGTAATCCACTAGAGTATTCTTTATATAACCCTGAAGAATTTGTTACCTTTTAAGGTAGGAAGAAACCAATGCTGTCCAGTTAAAAAAGGGGTACGTTTGCTTTTAAGGAAATTGTGTCCAGCAGAGCACGAAAATATTGTAATTACATTTTACGTGAAAAAAACTGGAAATATTACGTTGATGAAACTGTGTTAATACTGTCAAATGAAGAAAGCTTCTTATTTCATTCACGTTGGCAATACGTAATTCCCACAAAACAAGATGACGAAAATTTTGTTATTCACGCTGGTATTATTAGACTCGAACTAATTTTCTTCATCTATCTTTGAAGGTTTAATTTTGCGGCAACGGTTAAATTTGATTAAAGACGCAGAAATTCGTTCGCGCAAAAAAAAAAAAAAATTGAGCAGAACCCAAAATTAATCTTACAGACAGTGGCAGAAGAATATCAAAGAATTCTAGATTTATGACGCGATACTGCAAAGATTGAAGAAAGGGTTATTGTACAAGTGCATACAGTGCGACCAAAGGGCAAAAAAAGAATTTTAAAAAATGAGTACATCGAACTCGTGTTACGGCTGCAGAGAAAGGCTGATTTCCCCTCAAAAATAATAAAAAATTCCAATGTGGAAGACTGTATTATAGACAAAATCATTGCAAATCAAAGCAAATAAAAAATGTAAGACATTTTAATATAGTAAAAGTTGTATTAACCACTCAAAGACCTGAATGAGTCCCAGACCAGACACTGTGGGAATAGTAAGATGTATAACAATGAAGTAAAGATTTAATTAAGCACAGGCAGCGACATGACTTTAATTTATGAAGAAACTTGGAACTATATTGGTGAACCGACATTAAACAAAAACAAAAAGGTTGCACGAGCCGAATCAGGAAAAAATGTTTTGAAGGTGAAATTATATATAATGACGTATATGCCGGGAAAACTTTAAAACTAAAGCATTTCTATTAGAAAATAATACGTTGAACATATTAGCGCGGATTGGAAGTAACTTTTTTTTATTTCTGGAGTCTACCCGTAAATTCCTTCTGTAGAAAGGCAAAATATTCCCACGCTTAAATAAATATGGGCGACTGATTTTTTTTTTTTAAAGAATGCAAAAAAGAATTTTTCTACAGTGTTTTCCGAAAGTTTTGAAAAAATTTTCACTTAATGGAAAATGTAGTTTCTGTTTTAAAACCTAAACATAGTGTCCCTTTTGCAGTTGTGGAAGCCATTAACAAAGAACTTGGGAAAGTAGAAATTTTAGGTGTTATCCTACCCACGGATTGTTCGTGAATCGAGGTTCCACTGTAGATAGATAGATAGATAGATAGATAGATAGATAGATATGAACAGACTGAGATAGATAGATAGATAGATAGATAGATAGATAGATAGATAGATAGATAGATAGATATGTGGCACCATTTAACGAGGCAGAAAGGGAAAAGAAAGAAAAGAAGAAAAGGAGAGGCTAAGAACCGTATCGTGAGTGATAAGCAAGAACACACACACAGCTAAGAGACAATGGATAAAAGGATATTTTGATAAGTAACAAATGGCGAAAGTGTGTCATTACAATGACAGGGAAATTCTGAGTAAAAAGAAAGGGAAAGAAGGAAAGAATCAGATATGTTTTGGCACCGGCTGTGTTATCTAAGGATATGAAAACAAACTATTGGTACGGGAAGACATCTTATTATCAACTACAGACCGGCTGGCCAAAGAAAAAAAAATTCAAATGAAAATGTTATTTCGTTAAGTGACGAAAAACAGGCAACGAAAAAGACTTGGACAGATATGAAAAATTAAAAACCACCCACGAACGTCCGACGGAACATTCTTGGCCTGCGATAATAAAATTTTGTTATCAGGAATTTGTACCGAAGGAAATGAATGTGTTTTCTTTCTTTCTTCGAGGCGACAGACTGACTGGAACTTTGGAGATGTTTTTTTTTTTGAGACCGTGTCAAGAAGACCACACATTCTGATAATTAGCGATAAAATACCTGACGTAAACCACGTGTAGAACAAGAGTTATGACCGCCATTGTCATATTGTCCCGTTCGCGGCTGGAGAAATGATAAACCATTAAGGGGAAGAAAAGGAAAAGGGAAGAGATAATTTTTTTTTTAAGCAAGATATTTTTTTTCCTGAAACAAAGCCACAGATTCGTCCACGCCCGACTAAGACATCATTGGTCGAGTGGTGATCACGTGATGCACGAGGGAGGCTGTTGCCGCCCATCTGGAGGATGAGTAAGAGAGGTTGCCACGAAGATGTGGGGAGGGCAGTTCACGCCCCTCTGAAGTATGATGAGAAGGTGGGAGTGAGGAAATGTTCCCAAAAATGGGAAAAGGTGGAAATTCCTAACCAGAGAGCTGGATATGTATTTAGAATTATCGAGGAACCCCCCGGCGCCGACAAACTCACCCCGGTTTTGGTCGGCGCCCATATAAACGAAGCCACAATGAGCAGAAATGAGTCGAGCCCCAGCAGTTCCCAGAGTCAGTCTCCGGTTGAGGCAAGCCTCGCAGATAGCTGACCAGGATTCGCGCACTTTCCTGACCCATCTCTTCAAACCAAGAACAATTATTTTGAAGAGCGACTTAGATCCAGATCACCGAAATAAGTTTTTCTTTTGACTTTCGTCCAAAGACCCACCGAAACACCAATTTCTTAGAGAGCAGACGACTTGAAGTGTTAAAACTTAGACATAAAGTTTGTTACCTTTTTCTTTGATACTTTGAACTTTTGAGTTTTCATTTTATTGCCTTTTATGCATATTTGTGTGGTATCACCCCCGTTGAACTCGGTTTGCAGTACGGCCCCGACGACTAATTGATTTCCTCTGCCTAGATCAATTCACAACGTGGGTAGGCAGACTGGGAATCAAAGTAGGACGTCACAGTTGGTGCCGTGGTAGACTGGAATAGAACGACACGGTTGGCGCTGCGACCAGGGGACGACGTCACAACTGGTGCCGTGACCACAGGATGGGACCCTGGAACAGCCACTGCCACAATTAGTACCGTGACAGCAGGACAGGATCCTGGATCGACCGCTGTTGCTGAGAAATTTCGAATAGGACTCAAAACGACTGGGGACCGAGAGGAACGACAACAGAATCGTCTGTAAGGTAGGACACTTTGCTTGATTTCCCAACCTCGATTGTTGCTGCGTAGATTGTCTTTCTCTTTAAATATGTCGGACTATGATTCAGATAGAGCAGTGGGGATGAAGAGGGGGTTAGACAAGGGTTGTCAGTTGACCTGAGAAAGTTATTCGGTGGACCGAGGGTCCCAGCATTTGACGGCAGTGGGAAAGATTTCAAAAACTGGCTGGCAATCCTGAAGAAGAGTCGAATTATATATGAACTCACAGATCAGGAGACCCTGTATCTGGCATATGATGCCACAAAGGGGAAAGCCTCTGAGTTTATGAAGGAGCTCTTGGAGAGTCAACCCCACTTGTCTTGGGAAAGATTAAAGGGACTATTGACCAAAGAATTCACCGACGAGGGCACGGCTATAGAGGCCATGAGGGCCCTCTTAAAGCTGACACAGCTGCGGGACGAAACCCCTGAAGAATTGGGGGCCCGAGCGGGGAAGCTGTCATCACTGGCCTTCCCAGAAGTGGTTAGGGACAATGTGGTCATGCAGGCCCAGTTAGCAGACCTGTATGTGGAGGCCCTAAGTGACGAGCGTGTTCGTCACGACGTGCTGAAAGAGGGGCCGGTGAGACTATCGGCGGCAATAGAGCTGGCCAAGAAGAGCCAGGGCGTATGAAAAAGGGTGAAAAAATGTGGAAGGAACTAGATACTAAGTCAAGAGGCTGGAAAAAAGGGGAAAGGCGGAAGACACCCCGCGTGGAATCGGAGGGTCAAGCTAGAAGTAGATCAGCCTGAGGTGTGGGAAGAAGACCCCAATAGAAAGGCATGGTCAACCAGGCATGGATTTTATAAGCCCACGCCGGGTAGATACGGGCTGGTCTGCTGGACCTGTAGGCGTGAGGACCACAGAGCGGCGGAATGTCCGACGAAGTGGGGTTTGCCCCCAGACTTCGAACAGGACAGGTGCACCAGGTGTGAAAAGAAAGGACACCTGGCCAAGTGGTGCGGGCTGAGAAAAGGCGCCCCACCGATATTAACAAAGAAGGCCGCGCCCAAGAGACAAGACCAGGGAAAAGCCAGCGGGCCACCCGGAATTAAGAAGGAGGGTGTCCCAGTTAAAAAGAAGGGAAATAAAAGCTTGGACCAGTGGTCGGGCGAGCCGCTTGGGTAGAGGACAGGTCCCCCCGGGAGTAAACGAGAGGTTAGCCCAGTTGAAGAGAAAAAGAGCAAAATGTTGGACATGTGGTCAGGTGGGCCACTTTGCGGCGAACTGTCCGGCAAGAAGGTGCTGGTTTTGTAGGAGACCAGGGCACTTGAAGAGAAGCTGTATCCTTAGGAACAGCCGCGGGAGACTGGGAGAGGTCCAGTCGGGCCCGCCCAGGTGCGAAAAGGGTAGAACTTCCCCCCGTAAGAATAATGAAGGTGATTTATTGCTGCCGGCGCCTATGGCTGGGATGACCCAAGGGTGGGGGCCCAGGAAGAGGAAAGCCCAAGTGTTCTCTTCGCTGACGCAAGAGAAGGAGCTATCCTGTAGAGCAGAGATAGGGGTAAGGCGATGAAAGCTCTGGTAGACACAGGAGCATCTGTGTCATTGCTGAGAGAGGAAGCATACAGGCGGGTGAAACGGAAGAGTAGGTTACGGGAAGCGGACATAGAGGTCACGCAAGCAGATGGAGCCCCCCTGAAGATAAAAGGGATGGTGAGGCTCCCTGTGAGGATTGGGAAATTAAGAAGCACCCAAAATTTTTACGTAACCCCCGACCTGTGTACGGAGGCAATCTTCGGAGAAGATTGGCTCCGGAGCGAGAGGGCCCAGATAGAGTTCAACCCCACTGTGCTGATAGTGAATGGCGAGAGAACGCCATTGGTATGCCCACCGGAAGAAGATATAATAATAGTGGTGGAGGAAGATGTAAAGCTACCCCCTAGAACGGCGGTGTCGGGAAAGGGTAGGTTAATGTCAGGGAAGAAAATAGGAAAAGGACCCCTGCAGTTGGTCCCTGTGGAGGGGAAGGGCCTAGAAGAGAATGAGGTAACTGTGTGTGAGACGGTGGTAGAGGCAGCTGAATTAGTGCCCATTATGATGGTGAACCAGGCCCAAAAGACTATAAAGGTTAGGAGAGGGGAAGAGATAGGGAAAGCGCTAACCCTACGGACTCTGAATCGGGTGAGATTCGAAGAGGAACGAAGAAAACTTGTAGAGCAAACAGAAGGAATAGTGGACGAAGATATATTAGCACCGGATCAATTTAGAACCAGGGTGGGAGGTCTGCTGAGGGATAATCGAGATGTGGTAGCCCAGTCAGACAAGGAATTGGGCCAGACCCACACAGTCAAAATGAAAATCGACACTGGAGATCACCCCACTGTGAAATTAAAACCCTACCGGACACCTATCCCTAAAAGACCCCTTGTAGAAGAGGCAGTAGAAGAGATGTTGGAAGCTGGGATGATCGAAAGATCGATCTCCCCTTGGAGCTTCCCAATCGTAATAGTAGGTAAGAAAGATGGCGGGCACCGTTTTTGTGTAGATTTTAGGAAACTGAATTCTATATCGAAGCCGTTGGCGGTGCCATTGCCACTAATAGATGACATATTGGCATTATTAGGGAAGGCAAAGTACTTCTCTACGTTGGACTTGAGGTCCGGGTATTGGCAGGTAGCCCTTGATGAGGCTGACAAGGAGAAGGCCGCATTTGCGTGTCACCTAGGACTGTTTCAGTTCAGGGTGATGCCATTCGGTTTAGCTAATGCCCCGGGAATCTTCCAACAGCTGATGTCAATAGTGTTAGGAGGATACGAGAGCTTTGCCATGGCATATTTGGACGATATCTTAATATTTTTGGAGACAGTAGAACAACACTTTTTCCATCTAAAACAAGTGTTGGGAAGGTTAAGAAAACACGGCTTAAAATTGAAATTGTCGAAGTGTCAGTTTCTGAAGGAGGACACTAGATATTTGGGATTTGTTATAAACGGAGACGGTATTAAACCCGACATGGATAAGGTGAAAGTCATAAGGGAAATGTCAGAACCTAAGACAGTGAGACAGGTAAGAGGTTTTATAGGAGCTATAGGTTACTACCGACGTTTCGTTCCGGCATTTTCGAGAATTGCCATGCCACTAGTAGCCCTGACGAAGAAATACGCTAGGTTCAAGTGGACAGAAGATTGTCAACAGGCATTTGATACGTTAAAAGAACAGTTGACAGCCGTCCACTGCTGACGTACCCAGACCTCAGCAAGCCCATGGTACTATACACTGATGTCAGTGAGCAGTGTGTAGGAGCAGTTCTTACCCAGCCGTATCCCGATAAAGAATGACCAGTGCCAGGCATACCAGAGGAAGTACCGATATACTTTCTCTCTCATAAGCTCTCAGAGACACAACAGAGATGGCCAGTAATAGAAAGAGAAGCATATGCTATCATGTATGCTCTCCAAAAACTGGACTACTACTTGAATGGTGCGGTCTTTACTGTAAAAACAGACCACAAACCTCTGAAGTACCTATTGCAGGCAGAGTGGACAAATAATAATAAGATTCAACAGTGGGCACTTAAGTTAAGTGGCTACCACTGTAAGATAGAGTATTTGGCAGGGAAGGAAAACACGTGCGCAGATATACTCTCAAGAATACCGAAACAACTGGAAGAAAGATCTGTAAAAGTAGAGCAGGGAGTAGATGATAAAGCCTATAGAATAGGAGTGATTTACTCTAATAAGCTAAAAGATCGCCCTATGTTAGAATCGGACGAAGAAGGGGACACACAGATAATAACCGATCCCTACTGGACAGAAGGAATTGAGAAGGAGCAGGCAGACAGTGAAATAGCTGCCCTGAGAGAAAAGGTGAAGGCAGGAGAGACCACCAAGTAGGCCATAATAGAGGAAAGGCTGTATTATCTCTCAGGCAGGGATGAGGAAGTCAAGCCCAAGTTGTATGTGCCCAAAAGTTTAAGACCAGAGGTATTGGAACAGTGCCACGAGAGGTTGGGTCACATGGGAATTGATAGGACACGTGATCTAATAAGAAGAAAGTACTATTGGCCCAAATTGTACGGATAGGTCACTAACTATGTTCGGAGCTGCGTAGTGTGCCAGTCGCTGAGCAGAAGGCAGGAGATGGCACCATTGGAGGAGACGAACGTGCCGAACTTCCTCTTCGAGAAAGTGAGTATGGATGTATCAGGACCATATGGGAAAACTGCGCAGGGAAACAACTACATAGTGAGTTTTGTCGATTGGCTAACAAATTGGCCTGAGGCATTTGCAGTACCAGACAAGAAGGCTAGAACTGTGGCCGGTTTGATAATAAGTGAAATCTTCCCTAGGTATGGCGCCCCTGTGCAGTTGGTAACAGATAATGGCACGGAGAATGTAAACAGCATAGTGAGAGAAGTGCTGACAGGTTTGAATATAGAGCATGTAAAAACATCTCCATATCACCCCCAAGGAAATGCTAAAGTGGAAAGGTTTCATAGAACCTTGGGAGATGTATTGGCCAAGCTGGTCAGAGAGAACACTGGAAACTGGGACTTGTATTTGACACAGGCTCTGGCGGCCGTGAGGTTTACGATAAACGAAACCTCCAGATTTTCTCCTTACTTTATGTTGTTTAGCAGAGACGTAGTCCTGCCTGTTGATAACCTATTGAAGCCCCGAAGAAAGTATATGGGAGAAGATCATCATCAGCTGTTGCTAGAACAACAACATAAAATATTTGTTCAGGCCAGAAGAAGAATAAAGAGGGCCCAGAAGAAAAGAAATGAGAGAGTGAATGCTGAAAGAAAGGTAGTAGAATTGAAGGTTGGAGACCCTGTCTACTATAAAATCCACGAGAGAAGGAAAGCTGGACCAAAGATGGGAACCGTACTACCGGATAGTAGAGCAGACGGGTCTAGTATCATATGTAATATGGGATCAAGTGGCAAGACGAGCAAGGAGGGTCCATGCCAATGATCTAAAGAAGGCTGAAATAGCTAACCTGGAAATGAGCGAGCCGAGGCCTAAGAAGACAAGGACAAGGAAGGTAACTCTGGTTGAGCCGGAAGAAATGGAGACGGAGGAAGATTCCGAAGAAAATGAGGAGATAGATCGACTTGGCCATATAGACGAAGCGATCCGAGTGACGGGGTTGGAACCCTCGGCGGATATCAGCGGTGTTCAGTCGTCGACTGAATTGGTGCAGAGAAGACCCTGAGAGGTCGCCATCGCACCCCCATGTCCAAAGGAAAGGAAGAGAAAGACGAGGAGATCCAATCAAGCAGCTAAGGGCTCTAAAAAGAGGCACCCTGAACAGGACGAAGGGCCCAGCGAGTGGGAGGAAGAGGATCAAATACTCCTTTCCCAGCTCAAGGAAAAGCTAAGGAACAGGAGAGATCTAGACATAGAGTCAGGAGGTATTAAAGACGTCCAGGGCGAGGACTCTAAACAGAAGGAAGAATCAGGGGAGGAAGAAGAGGACAAAACACCTCCTAGACGGGAATTAAACACAGAGGGAAGGTTAGAGGTTGAGCAGGGACCACCTCGGAAGATGAGATCAAGAAGGGTGAAGAACCCCAAATCTCAGTAGAACAAAGAAGGCTGTGCAGAATAGAAACAGTCGGTGTCGACAGGTAACGACACTGGCTCATCCAAAAACCTGCTGGCTGACTGTGGTGGATGTGGATGGAGGGATGGAGTCGCGGGCTGCATCTCACGAAGGACGGAAGAAGATTATTGGCATTGCTGACTGGCCATCAGTGGTGACATGAAGTACGACCTTTGGGAGTGAGCGCCACGCACACCTGTCCAGGCCATTCTGTCTGCTAGGAGTAAGTTGGAGGAGGGAAGAGCTGAACGTAGTAAGAAATTATGGAATAATTGAGTGATGAATTGAGCAAGACTGAATGGTTGTGAAGAATAACAACAAGAGAATTTTGTTACCTTACAGGAATGATCAAGATGAAAGGGCTGATGATGATGATGGTGATAGCCACACTGATGGTGACGATGGCGGAAGCTGGGAAGCACAGCCAAAACACCATTTTTAAAAAGACGATTGAAGTAATAATAACCAGGTCTAAATGGTTGATCACATTCGTGATAGATTTGAAACCATACGAGTCGCTACTAGATAAGTTAAGAAATGAGCTAACGCAGCTGGATGCAGCCCGGTTGAAGGTAGGGCAAGATTATCCCAAGGAAAAAGGGTATCTTAGTTTACTACACTCCCTGGAATCAGAGGCCACTATGATAGAGGCTCAATGGAGGGACATGCAAAATTACCTGAAGGGAATAGAGTTACTGCAGACGCGGGAAAAGAGATCAGTAGTTCCGATTATAGGAAAAGCGTTAAATGTCCTGTTTGGAACAGTGACTAAAGATGACGTTAAATCCATAAGAAGGAAACTGGGAGAAGTGGAAGTAAACCAGAGGACGCTTGCTCAAGTGGCAAGGGAGAGTGTGACAATATTAAATGTGACAAGGTTAGAGGTGGCCAAAAACAGAGCCAGAATCAATTGGTTAATAGATAACCTGGCAGGGTTGAGACAAGAGGTAATTAATGATACAGAAACTGTAATCATCGAATTACAAGAAATGAGCGGATTCATGCAAAAATATTTCCAACTGATGACAATTACGAATATGGTACGACAAACTAGTCAGTCGTTGACGACCTTGCTGGAACATGTGAGAGCGCAATTAGACATGCTGTCATTGGGACACCTCTCCCCAAGCATAGTAAACCCGGGTCGCCGAAGGGAAGTGCTACTCGGAATACAGGCCGAGTTACCCCACCATTTAAGGCTGCCAGTGGACCCCACCAAAGAATTGTGGAAATATTATAATGCACTGGGATGTGTAACCTTGTTGGAAAATAGACGACTATTGGTTGTGTTATCTGTTCCGTTGTTAGATAGAGAGAGTATATTCGAGATATACCAGGTTACAAATTTACCCATTCCCTACCCCAGAAGAGATCAAGGTTTGGGAATGATAGCAAGGTACAAGGTGGAAACAGAATACATAGCTTTAAATTCAGGGAGAACGAAATTCATGTTGCTAACAGCTGAAGAAGCTAGAAAGTGTAGAGATGATGCTCTAGGGACTTGTACCTCGTTAAGCCCTATCTATATATCTGGTAACCACAAGATGTGCATACTAGAATTGTTTGAAGGGAAGAGAGAGGGAATTAAGAGAACTTGCCAAGTAGAGGTATTAGCAAACACGGAATTACCACAAGCTATCAGTTTTTCAGACGGGGTGTGGGCAGTAGCCACACAGAAACCTATCAGCTTGTCTAGGGTGTGTGGGGGAGAGTCCACAAGGACATTAAGAGTAAGGCCACCATTATCCCTGTTAAAGTTACCCATGGGATGTTCGGCATTTGGGATATCTATGTCCTTACCCCCCTATTACTAGGAAGAAGAAAGATATGAAGAGAAAGATTAAATCATAGAAATAATTGGCAGAGGCTTAGTCAATTGTACAGAATTATGGGAGCCAATAGTGAAGGGATTCTCCAATGTTACCTTGAATAAAATGCCAGAACTAATGAAGCCGATAGAAAAGATCGATATGGATCAATTGAGGGACAAGTTAAGTACGTTGGGAAATGAAGGTATGGCTTGGGAAGGCGATGAGCAGATCGCGATAAGTTGGTCAATAGTGATGGTTACATTCATAGTTATAGCCATCGGGGGTATAGTAGTATGGAAGATTAAGAGTAAGAGGAGATTAATGAACGACAATCCAATGCGCATGCAGCAACTCGAGAGGGAGATGCCGAGCAGTGTTCCTTACTCATACAGAATCGGCGAAGAAATTGCAGGAAGACAGCGGAGGAGGCTGGCGTGAGACCGCCACGTGCGGCGGAAAAACCCCCCACAGCGGAGAGGAAAACATTGACCAAGAAGAACAAGCCATAGTAACCACATCTGCACCCACAGGCACACGCACACATGACATTACATATAGAATAGAAGAACTTGAAAAAGAACATTACACTTGCATGTAAAACAGAAGAAGAAGAACATTACATTGCATGTAGAACAGAAGAAGATGAAAAAAAAACATTACATTGCATGTAGAACAGAAGATGAAAAAGAACATTACATTGCATGTAGAAGAGAAGAACTTGAAAGAGAACATTACGTTGCATGTAGGAAAGTAGTATAGAATTGCATGAGACAAATGCATGATGCATGTTAAATGGTGTATTTGGGTTTAGGTGTCATTTACGGGTAAATGACAAATCGGTTAGCGGAGGATTGTGGCACCATTTAACGAGGCAGAAAGGGAAAAGAAAGAAAAGAAGAAAAGGAGAGGCTAAGAACCGTATCGTGAGTGATAAGCAAGAACACACACACAGCTAAGAGACAATGGATAAAAGGATATTTTGATAAGTAGCAAATGGCGAAAGAGTGTCATTACAAAGGGAAAGAAGGAAATAATCAGATATGTTTTGGCACCGGCTGTGTTATCTAAGGATATGAAAACAAACTATTGGTACGGGAAGACATCTTATTATCAACTACAGACCTGCTGGCCAAAGAAAAAAAAATTCAAATGAAAATGTTATTTCGTTAAGTGACGAAAAACAGGCAACGAAAAAGACTTGGACAGATATGAAAAATTAAAAACCACCCACGAACGTCCGACGGAACATTCTTGGCCTGCGATAATAAAATTTTGTTATCAGGAATTTGTACCGAAGGAAATGAATGTGTTTTCTTTCTTTCTTCGAGGCGACAGACTGACTGGAACTTTGGAGATGTTTTTTTTTTTTTTGAGACCGTGTCAAGAAGACCACACATTCTGATAATTAGCGATAAAATACCTGACGTAAACCACGTGTAGAACAAGAGTTATGACCGCCATTGTCATATTGTCCCGTTCGCGGCTGGAGAAATGATAAACCATTAAGGGGAAGAAAAGGAAAAGGGAAGAGATAATTTTTTTTTTAAGCAAGATATTTTTTTTCCTGAAACAAAGCCACAGATTCGTCCACGCCCGACTAAGACATCATTGGTCGAGTGGTGATCACGTGATGCACGAGGGAGGCTGTTGCCGCCCATCTGGAGGATGAGTAAGAGAGGTTGCCACGAAGATGTGGGGAGGGCAGTTCACGCCCCTCTGAAGTATGATGAGAAGGTGGGAGTGAGGAAATGTTCCCAAAAATGGAAAAAGGTGGAAATTCCTAACCAGAGAGCTGGATATGTCTTTAGAATTATCGAGGAACCCCCCGGCGCCGACAAACTCACCCCGGTTTTGGTCGGCGCCCATATAAACGAAGCCACAACGAACAGAAATGAGTCGAGCCCCAGCAGTTCCCAGAGTCAGTCTCCGGTTGAGGCAAGCCTCGCAGATAGCTGACCAGGATTCGCGCACTTTCCTGACCCTTCAAATCAAGAACAATTATTTTGAAGAGCGACTTAGATCCAGATCACCGAAATAAGTTTTACTTTTGACTTTCGTCCAAAGACCCACCGAAACACCAATTTCTTAGAGAGCAGACGACTTGAAATGTTAAAACTTTCCTAGCGGAAAACGAGGGGTCACAATCCATAGGACGGGTCGGGAGATAGATGCAGTCCTATATATCGAACAACTAGACATAAAGTTTGTTACCTTTTTCTTTGATACTTTGAACTTTTGAGTTTTCATTTTATTGCCTTTTATGCATATTTGTGTGGTATCACCCCCGTTGAACTCGGTTTGCAGTACGGCCCCGACGACTGATTGATTTCCTCTGCCTTGATCAATTCATGACGTGGGTAGGCAGACTGGGAATCAAAGTAGGATGTCACAGTTGGTGCCGTGGTAGACTGGGATAGAACGACACGGTTGGCGCTACGTCCAGGGGACGACGTGACAGATAGATAGATAGATAGATAGATAGATAGATAGATATGAACAGACTAAGATAGATAGATAGAGATATAACGAGCAGACTGAGATAGATAGATAGATAGATAGATAGATAGATAGATAGATATGAACAGACTGAGATAGATAGATAGATAGATAGATAGATAGATAGATATGAACAGACTGAGATAGATAGATAGATAGAAAGATAGATATGAACAGCCTGAGATAGATAGATAGATAGATAGATAGATAGATAGATATGAACAGCCTGAGATAGATAGATAGATAGATAGATAGATAGATAGATAGATAGATAGATAGATATGAACAGACTGAGATAGATAGATAGATAGATAGATAGATAGATATGAACAGACTGAGATAGATAGATAGATAGATAGATAGATAGATAGATAGATAGATATGAACAGACTGAGATAGATAGATATGAACAGACTGAGATAGATAGATAGATAGATAGATATGAACAGACTGAGATAGATAGATAGATAGATAGATAGATAGATAGATAGATAGATATGAACAGACTGAGATAGATAGATAGATAGATAGATAGATAGATAGATAGATAGATAGATATTGTATTCTGTTATATCACTTTAACCATGTCAAATTTACGTCATATTTCATTAATTCTTTACTATTATTACAAGTTTTTCATTTGAATTTTACATAATTTTTCCAGTTGTAATAATCTGTGGTAATTTGGTGGGAGTCGGTTTATTTTCTGACACTGGACCATCGAACCCTTAATTCTTATATTAAGCCTATTCTAATCATTGACACTAAATGTGTCCGTTGCTTGAGAAATCCAAAAAGCAACATGACCCAAAGAGTTTTGAATTCAACACCTTTGTACCCATGAGCGGGAACAAAAACTTGAACAGTTGAGTTACTAAAGGGAATTAACTGGTAATGAGATGTCCAAAACCAGGCATAACACATGGAATAACAACAATCTACCCCACGCACTAAATAAAGGGTTTGATTTGAAATTCCAGCGTATATTAACTGATAAAGGCCGTGGAGTACAACAGCCGAAACATCGTAAATATGGTAATAAAGATGGGGACAATAGTTCGAACTATGTAAATAGAGTAAATAGTTACAATACCTCATCTCAGAAATATAGACAGATCCTGATGAAGGCCGGAACGTACATGGGAAGAAACGTCGTGGATGTAGCAGCAAAGATGACGATAACAGTCTGAACGATGTAAATTGTGTAAATAGTTACAATATCTCATCTCAGAAATATGGCCAGATACTAGAGAAGGGCGGATTCACAGTTCACATGGGCTGTTCGCCTTGCTGACAACCATACAATCTGTCTTCTTACCATTGATGCTTGCCCTTTCTTCTCGCTTTCTTTTACTACCTCCAAATCACAGTTCGCATCTTGGCCTGTTCCTCTTGCTGACAGCCATATATTCTTTACAAAAAATCGGATTTAATATTTTCTTTTCTCACAAACTATAAAATGTGTTAGGATCTAATCCTGATTGCGTTTAATTAGCCAAGTCTAATTGTTTTTATCAGCTTTCATCTGAATATTGTTAGTTTTAGAAGTGTAATATAGACTTAGTGGTAGTTACAGCTTCCACCGAGACGTTGATTTTATTAATAAAATGCAAATAAACAAGTTTGTTGTTTTTTTTAATTATTTTTTTTAATCCAGCTAACAACAGTTGTATGTCTAATGTTTTCGTTGCTTTTTGTCGATCTCTTCTGCGAGTTCTAAATTAAATTTCGAATGTACGATAAGAAAAGAGGTTCACACGAGATTTTCTCATGCCTAAGAGGTACCCATGTACGGAATACAAATCAGGTAATAGATTTTATTTTCTGGCGTATAATACGCACCCAGCATTGAGTAGAAAATACGAAGAAAAATCTAGCAAATATTTTCATTCTAAAATTGCTCGTTGGAGTAAATATTTAAGGCCGTAGATTGAGGAATCGGAGAACTGATTTCGAATTTCATGACTTTCAGTTACGTACACTTAACAAAGGTATGGGCAAAATAGTAGAGCAGATTGGGCCCTATAGCGTTGATTGTTTACCACTCTAGGAGAAGAAAAACCAACCTGGAGAGGAAGAGGTTCCTTTAGGCTGTCTTGCACAGAAAATATCACTGCTGCTATGCCTCCAATAGGCAGTAGATGTGGTGCCCCCTACGACACTAGGGGTTTAAGTCTAATGTTTATCCTGACTTCAATTTTACAAACGAAACTGTGTCCCGCCATGTTCTATCTTCACAAAATTCAAATCAAAAAATGGAATATCACTGCCATATCTGATATGGAACTGCCAGAACCTCGCCTTCAAGCCTTGACAGAGTTCAGAATCGTTTACGCAATGTGGGACATCAATTATTTTCAACCCTTTTCACGAAGAAGAAACAAAAGACTTATCGCTGTTCTGTTCCTACTTCCATGACAAATGTTTTAATGGGTTTCTTCTTCTGTGTTGTGTCTTTTCATGACCTTGAAGATCACGGCTCTTCACTATTTCCTATCCGTTGTAGCTCTTCATAAATTTTGTATTTTGCGATCTCTCCCAAGCACTGATCCGCCAACTAATCGCTCAAACTTGTTAGGTAGAATTACACGTTCCTTTTTCCCTGCCTATTTTGTCTTCAATTTCTATTGTGTGTAACATTTTTTGTTATATTTACTCAAGTCATTTTCTATCCGTGTGTAGGTGGGGCTTACTACGAGTGTAGATTAGGATTTATTCTACTATACTTCTCAAATAGGTCAAGATTACGTAGAATTTTCAACATGTTTTTTTGACTTTCTTTATGAAACGCTTTTGCATAATCTATAAAGCACAGAGACACATACACTGTGTTTGTATTGCTTTTTCTGATATCAATATGAGCATAAATATTTCAATCTTTGTATTTTACGAACCGGCACTGTTTTTATCCTATTTACGGTTTCCTTCTGCTGCTATTCATCAGAATTCGGAATATATTTTATCTTGCTCATTAGGCTGATTGTCCGATTGAGATGACATTTGTTTGCACATCGATTTTTATAGGAATGTATCTACTTGGGTTTTCCGGTATATCACCACTGTTGTATATTTCATTTATTATGTCTGTAATCTTGTCATTACCGAAATCGTCTGAGGATGCCAATATTTCTATTACAATTTCGTCTGCTCCTACTGCTTTGTTTCAGTTCAATTTGACCAGAACTGTTTCCATCCATATTTTACTATTTCTATTCCTTAAAAATTTCTGCGTATTGCCAGGTGCCCGCCTTGAAGTGTTTTCTCTTTCTCTAATACCAGTTTCCCGTACTTGAATTTTATGCATCTTGTTGGTGAGCATATTTTTGTCCTGTTAGTTCTCTTATTTTTTTTTATACATGTCTGCTTTTTTCTGTGATAATGATTCTTCTATTTCTGTACATTTTTCGTTGAGCCATCCTTATTTAGCCTGCCTGCATTGGTTCCTTATTTCTTTGTGTAGTCTCGTATATATTTTGTTCCGTGTCTTCGCATTGTTTGTGTTTCCCATTCACCATATTTAGTACATCTGTAATTCATTCTTTTTTCTTTGTCTACTTTTCTGTGAGATGATCTCTATTGCTGATGTTATTAAAACTTAACGTGTCCCATTTCGAGTATCCATTCTTGCTTTGCCTATTGTATCCACTTTTAACACTGTCCATATACTTTTTATTCACATCGGGACATTCAGGAGTCTGTAGCATTGAAATTTGTCTTCTGATTGGACACTCTTATTTCTTAATTCCACCAGAGTTCATAATCTTTCTAGCTAGGACCCGCTTTCGACAGTGGTGAATCTTTTTCGTTCCCTTCGTATTCCATTGTTAAAAAAGAAGTTGCAAACAGAGAGTATATTCCTCAGAATCGCGAATTTGTCGAACAGACTTCCGAAGGGATGCGTCTCGGGTCACTATAATCTTAACATCTTCTGGTCAAAGGCCTGCCGTCATCCATCCTACAGTTTCGCATAATTTGCTTACTTCTCTTACGTCAATGCAACAAACCGAATAAGTAATCATCTACCTTGAGTGGCTCTTGAGCCTTGTCTTGCGTTAATAATCAATTAAAAAAGAGGTGTATCGTGTATCAAGCAGGACGATATATATTTTTTTTAAATACAATTTCTCATAAACTTCTGAATATTTAACCTCTCAGGTCCTTTTTTTTTTTTTTCTTCCATCATCCTAAAATATTTTGCTTTGAGATTTGAAGCCCGGTTATTTATCTACTTGTTTCGTTAGCTTTTAGCTAATTTTGGCTTTTGGGTTTTAGATTTTAGCTCATAGTGATTTGATTTAATGATCTGTCTATATTTCTGAGATGAGCTATTGTAACTATTTACAATATTTACATTGTTCGGTCTGTTATCATCTTTACTGTCACATTCACGATGTTTCGGCCATTGTACATTCCGGACTTCTTCAGGTGATATACGTTAAAATTCCGAACCGAACCGTTTATTTTTTCAACGGGCTATATTGTTCTAGTTCCACGTGTCATGCCTCTTCTGGGAATTTCAATTTTCAGTTATTTCCTTTCACTAACTCATCACCTCTAGTTTTTATTCACCTCTGATGTGGCCAGGTATTGAACTCAAAAGACTTTGAGTCAAGGCACTAGATTACTTTAAGCAACGCTCTTATCTACAGGGTCATGTGTCCTCTGGTGGACGAAATAAAGCGTTAGGTTCGAAATTCCAACATATCACATCTGAAGAAGGCCGTAGCGTAGGGCTGCCGAAACGTCAGGAATATGACAATAAAGATGAAGGCAAATATCCGAACAATGTAAATACTTTGTCGTCCAATGGGTGGCAAACGTATGTCGCTAGAACTCACAAAACAGTCGTAATTACGACTGTGTTGTGAATTCAATACTCATTAGGTGCTCAATATTTTCGGCCTTGTGCCACATCTACACTGCACTTAGAAAATCGCTATATTGGAACATTTTAAACGATATTTTTTGTGATCATGAAATTAAATTATGAAGAAATTCTTATGTATGCGAATCTGTTTTATCATAAAATGAAATAAAAATTGCAATAGATAAATTACCGTGAATTTGGGTTAAGAGATATCTTAGTGAAAATCAAAAAGAATTTCAACATCTCAGCCATTTAGACATATGTTTTTAGTCACTGCTTGCATATCGGTCATTTTCTCTGTGTTGAAAGAGTTGTTAAATCAAGAAGAAACAATAAAAGCATTCATTTTCAAAGACTTTCATTAAAAAACATATATGAAACACCATAGAATGTGGCGAATAAGAAAGCAATTGCATCAAGTTTGCTATCATTGAAAAAAAATGAAAAAAGTTACACATATCAGCGATCGGTGAGTTAAATTCAATTTTCAGAAAATGAATTACACATTTGATAATTTTTCTTTTTAATAAAAGCAAAAAGAATGATTTTACTTCTTACGAAGACGTTACGTTTTTTTTTTGTTTTTGTTTTTTTGTTTGTTTGTTTTTTAATTTTCATTCATTTTCTCTCACTTTCATTTTTGTTTAATTCTTCAATGAATGACCAGGAGGCGGTAAAAATTGGTATGATGAAATTTAATTGAATATTATTGATTATCTTGAGAAAACCACGAGATTCGAGGCAGGATATTTGGATTACATCTATCAACCAAACTAGACGTAGCTATCAATATCTATCTTTCTTATTTGTTTTTCCCCCTTCTTTCTCACTCATTATATATGCATACATACATACATATATATATATATATATATATATATATATATATATATATATATATATATATATATGTGTGTGTGTCTGTGTGTGTGTGTGTGTGTGGGTGTGTGTATCGGTTTGAAACATTGTCTACATCTGGTGTATCCTAAAATTTTTACGAAATCAGTTGCAACTATTGTTTTGAAACATTAACTTTCATAAAAATGCTGATTTCTAGCCCTAACCCTGCCTAGAGAACGAGATAAATTATCAGCTATAAAACATCCACCCATTAGTACAAATAATACGTCTCCTCGAAAATACTCTTAAAAGAGACTAATGTATTAGGTTGGTGCAAAAATAATGACGTAATAATGTCGTTTTTTGACGTTAAAAATACGTCAAAAAACGACATTATTACGTCATTATTTTTGCACCAACCTAATATTATTATTCGCTCATTAGAATATGGTATCTCCAATGTTAATTTTTAGAAAATATAACATATATATTTCTTAGCTGATTACACAGCTTTTGCATCGACTAAAATATCATTTTATCAGGCAACAGTGCCATAAGAATTCATTATTCAGCCTAATACGATCTTATCTCTGCTAATATGACACTTGGAAATCCCAGGAAAATATTATACAACATAAACTATATATAAAACAAACCACATATACTTGAAATCATATAATAAAAACTACGCTGAATAAAATAAGGACTAATATATTATATGAATCTAATCGTTAATAAATGAAATAGAATAACGGCTTAGTTATAATGAAAGCAAAAGAAAAAGAGAACGGAAATAAATAATAAAATACAGTCACTTTTTTTAAAATATTTTATTTACATTTTAATATGAAAATTAACTTTTGCCATTAAACAAAAACTTCTAAGTTGATATACAACGTAAGTATATTTGATGTTATAAATTTTAAACAACACCGCCGCTTGTACACAAAGTTTCTATTTACATATGAAATTATTTGACTTCTGTCTCTTTGTAGTTCCGTCCGGCATGCTCTTTAAAATAGCCATATTAATGGTTATATTTTATATACGGAAATAAAGAATAAACAATTCAGCAAGGATTGCAAAACAAGTTTCATTAACTAAATGTGGCGACAAAGATGAGGACAATAGTCAGAATAATGTAAATAGTGTACATAATACCTCATCACAGAAATATAGACAGATATTGAAAGGCCGAAACGTTGTGATAAATATGGCGACAAAGATGAGGACAATAGTCCGAATAATGCAAATAGTGTACATACATACCTCATCTCAGAAATATAGACAGATACTGAAGTTTCATCAAATTAATGATATAACATAGATATTCAAGTTGCCAAAAATCGTTAGTGAAAATCCGAATATATATATATATATATATATATATATATATATATATATATATATATATATATATATATATATATATATATATATATATAATTATTTATTTAAAAATATGATTCCAACGCTATGAGAACACTTATGTAGCGTTGGAATCATATTTTTAAATAAATAATTATATTTATGCTCTACTTTTGTATCGAGCACTATTTTTTTTAAATAATAACAAAAATACTAAAGAACTTTGGATTATTTACCTAACGAGTTCTTTCCTATTTCCTATATATTTTTACACACACACACACACGCATACATATATATATATATATATATATATATATATATATATATATATATATATATATATATATAATATGTATGTATGTATGTATGTATGTATTCATCCGATTGTTCTGCCACCAGCTATGGGTAAATAGCACGACAGACTGAGAAGAACAACTCTGAATTAAAAATCTGCGGAAGGTAGTTTGGGGACCTTGTGCCATGTTGTGCACTCGGCCCTTCAAAAAGTGTGGTTGGTTCTGTACAAAGCCTTTACCAGTATAATCAAATCGTATGTGCTGGTATCAAAACTCATAAGTTCCCGAACATTAATACAGAGTATATACAGATGTTATCGGATTAAAATGCTATTAAAAAAAAACATTTATCAACCCAAAATTTACAAGAACCATTAAGAAAAATTCTAGTTGGAAACATTAAAACTCTATATAAATTACATTACTGGTAACATCTCGCAATTAGAGAGACTCTTTATATAAAAAATCTCTCTCCTACTACCAACCTCACCTTATTTACCAGAGGAAATGGATTATTAATATATATTTTTAATAGAAAGACGTTCACGAGAATTTCAACCGCGCTAAACCCGCGAAGGCTCAGAATAAACTCTTGTATTCAAAAATGCACAGAAATAAACTACAAATTAAAGTCAAAACACGACGAAAAACTAACAACTCTAAAAAGAAAACCCTTGAAAATGGCTAAAGAAATGTTCGAAAACGCTTGGGATAATTAAAATTGTGCAAAATTCCTGTACTCCTCCTACAAAATAGGAAAAAAGTACAAATGTTCGTAAAACTAAATTGCAAAAAATTACGAAATCTTCCTTTTCTGCATTATTTAAACGAATGATGTTTAAAAGAAAGTTTGCTGGCATATATATATATATATATATATATTAGGTTGGTGCAAAAATAATGACGTAATAATGTCGTTTTTTGACGTTAAAAATATGTCAAAAAACGACATTATTACGTCATTATTTTTGCACCAACCTAATATATATATATATATATATATATATATATATATATATATATATACATACATACACACACACACACACACATATATATATATATATATATATGTATGTACTTATGTATGTATGCATGTATGTATGCATGTATGTATATTCGTAATTTACTGAAAAAGTGTGAATAGCCAAATCTTTCCAAAGATAGAAAATGGAAACCGCATATAATCCAGCAGAGTGCGAGGTTTTATGATTTTTTCGTAATACATAGGGTTCTCCCACTATACACTCCATCCTGGGGAAGACGATAAGCTACTTCCGCATTCTGGTTAAGACGATAAACTACGTCCAACAGAAAAGCCTCTGATCAGAATGTTTTGAGGAGCGTGGAAACAGCTCTTAATTGCTGTTGTTCCCTGGTTCACCCTGACCCGGGGTGGTAGCACATGCTATGGTCCCAACTATGGGCAAATAGTTGAACATCAAACTGCGATCGAAACACTATTAAAGTGTAACAATAGTTTTTTATACCAGTAATGCATTTTTGTATAAGTTTATTACTAGCAATGGATTTTTGAAGGAAAAATATTACCAGTAATACATTTTAAAAAATATTACCAGCAATACATTTTAAAAATATTATCAGCAATACATTTTTTTTTAAATATTACAAGCAATATATTTTAAAAAATATTACCAGCAATACATTTTAAAAAAATATTGCCAGCAATAAAAATCTTGTTGGCATTAAATAATTGATAGAAGTTGATATGCCGTAAAACAAAGCAAACCAAATCAAAACAAAGCAAACCAAATCAAAACAAAGCAAAACCACTATACACAGGTGACCAATTGCAACATAAAGAATTTTTTTTCTTAAGGTGTTAAAATTCATGCAAGAACATTCAGAATTCATACTATACATGAAGTGAGCTTATAAACGAATATAGAGTTTAGTAAGGGAAATGATATTTCTCTTCAAAAACTGCTATCCCTTGTTGCTGTTGTAGTGCTGAGTATGACGATAAGTTATATCCACCAGCAAAGCTTCTAATTGAGTAATTAGGGTTCTAAGGATCGTGGAACCACCTTTGAATTTCTGTTCTTCCCAAGTCCATCCTAGCCTGTGTTGGTAGCACCTGTTAGGATCCCACCTATGGGAAAATAGTAACCCTCTAACAAAAATCAACAGTAATTTTTTTTATAATAAAATTACCAAGAATATATTTTTTATAGGAAAGTGCCAATCAATGCAACACCAAAAAAATATAAAAATACATTTTTATAATAGAATTAATAAGAATATATTTTATTATCTACAAACTATATCTCTAAACATATATCTTTACCCTGAAATTATAAAATTATGGAAAATACATCTGTGGTTGAAAGCATAAAACTGCGTGAAGAATAATTAGATTTCGGCATTAAATAACCCATAGATATGTCGCTAAACAAATTCAACAAATCTGTGTCTTTGAGGAAATGTAGCTGGATGCAGATGTGAATTTCTTCTCTTTGAAATCATTGGTAATAATTTGGGTTTGATTTCAGAGTGTTCACTTTTTCGGTAGGGCCGGGAATGTAGGCAGGGGACGCAATGTAACCAGTATTTCCAAATTCCTTTCAGTAAGTTTTTCAAGTTTTTTAAATATGCATCGCAGTGTACTTATGACGTCACCATAAAAAAGAGTTATTTTGTGTGGTGATTTCATACAGAACCCGAATATTTCAAGAAGAGCTGGGTGTTGATTGGGTGATGAGAGACTCGGGATATCATTAACCCTCACGCTGCATCGGTGAGTCACGTAGATATATCCCCAAATATATGGAAGTAATCAAACTATAGTAGCTAATAGGCCGTGAATATTGTAAGGTCATCAAAATTTCTTTAGTAGAAACTATAAGACATATTTTAAAAACCCCAAAATTCCAAACTGGTAATATTATTTGAAATTAATGAAAATATTTTTAGAAAAAACGCAAAACATATATATCATGAAATGGATTAAATCCGAGAAATATTTTAATATATTTTTTATTTAGTTATGTTTATAAATACAAATATTTAAATAAATTCTCTCTTTATAATAAAAAGTGTTAGCAACATTTACCGGGCTGAATGTCCGTGAAATTTCGTAGAAAATACGTGTCCACCGACAGGAATCGAACCTGTATCCTGCGCGGAACCGTTATATAGCCTGACGTGCTATACCACTTAAACTGTGCATTTACTAAGATATTTGTAAATTGTCTGACAAAGTTGAAAAATGATTTCGTTATTAATACAAAAAACTAGAGGTCCGTTACGGCTATATCTAAAACACTAAAAGCCATAGTCAATACTATGCAATAAGCTCAAACTTGAAAGAGGAATTTATTCAACGGGCTGTTATAATTATCACAAAACGTACACAGAAAAAACCTCAAGGAATCTAAATGAAAGATTATATGAACACAAAACGGACAATTTACTAAATGATGTGTCAAATACATTGGTTTTCCACCGTAACGAGACAAACCACATAAACAATTGCTACTCTGATCAAAGGAGAAAAAACAATTCACTACGACGAAAATGTCTAGAGAGTGCCTTGATTGCAGCAACATCGTCAGTAAATGTGTAATGGCTCCTACAACATTTCACCATTTCTGGCAAATATTCTATTATCACAGTGTGAAATATCTAATAACAAAACTGTCAGGAAGAAAAAGAAAATAAACTAAATGAAATTGGTTCGATTATATAAAAAAAAATTAAAAATTAAAATTAAAAATTCCCAGTATCCATTGTTCATGCACATCTGTAGCCGCACCAAGATGCCTAAATTAAACCGAGGAATTCCTAAAGAAAAAAAAAATGAAATCACACAAAAATTTGTCTCACTTTTCCATATATTTATGCCAATAATGCAATATATAACATATATATATACGAGGGGTTGAAAAGTAACTCTGTTTATGAGTAGCCAAACAGAAGAGTCCCGTTTTAACACCATGTGACTTGCATTGTTTGGGGTTGGTTAAAAGAGCACGTCTACTATTACCAAAAGATTTTGGAAGAAATTCTAGGGTGAATTACGTCTTCCATGCCACAAGAGTTTCTGGTGTACTCCTATGACGCGATTTCTGGCCGGCTCGAGATGCTGGTAGTGAAATTTAGTGCCCATATCGAATTTTAAATAATTCTTCATGCTCAGGTATTAAAAATGTCTCCATTTACAAGTATTTACAACAACGCAACCAAAACTAGGTCAGGATTTGACTTCTTGACACTTTTGTTGTTTTGGGTGTAGAAGCATGTACTGTTCTTTGGTTTTTAATGTGAGTGTTATCGTCATTTAAGATGTATTACAATTTTTAATTATAGCTGTTGTCATCCAGGATAACTACGCGCGTGCACACACACACACACACACACATATATATATATATATATATATATATATATATATATATATATATATATATATATATATATATATATATATATATACTCAATTTATTTTCAACGGATAATCGAATTTGGGTAGGCGCTCGGTTTATTTATTAAACTTTATATTTATTTATTTTTGTCTACCGCCCTAAATGTTCGTGAAATCATATTAAAGAAAACTTTCAACTCTCAGGATTTGAACTCGCGTCCCGCAGGCCATGGGAAGGTATCATTAATCCCAGCACGCTTAAACCAACTTGGACACGGCGAGGTCAAATTTAATGCCACAAAGCAAAATTCTTCCCGTCATAGAACATCTCACGATGTTTTTGATATCTGCACTGTTCCGTATCAAAACGTAAACAAAAAGAATTTTAGAAGCGTTATTGCATTGATCTGATTTCAATTTTTAACCAAACTTAATGTACGAGGCTGAGTTCAAAAATAATGTAATTAATTTTCAAGAAATACGTATCACAATCAATCATGTCATACATTATGATATAGCTACACATAAGACATTCATATCCCTTTTACTCAACATAGCTACAAAGTTTTTCAGTGGCTGTGTTCCATCTACGGAGGAAGGCATTTATCCTAGCTTCGTAAAGCTGATCTGGATGCTGATGTTAGCAAATTTCCGATAGCAGTTTTTTTTATTATTATTTTAATTATCAGCATAACATTTTTCTCGCAGTAAGTCTTTCATTGGATCAAAAGATGGATTTCTTTTGTGAATATTTACCAGAGTTTCTCCTTTGGCATCAAAGAAAACGATGACTACTCTTTTCTACTCACTCCAGCGGGGTAAACATTTACATATCAGTTCATTTATTCAAATATCTGGAAAAAATAATTAAAGATTAAAAATATAAAGATAATAAAAATAAATATGAAAGATGTAATAAACGAACAGTAAAAAAGTAAGAAACTTTATTCAGTAGTAATAAAGGAAGCTAACAAGTTCAAAATAGAGTTTCAAATAGATGAAGAAATACAAGAAAAGCATAATATATCTAGTGCCGCTATAAAAACATTAAAAGAAAGCAAAGACAAATGAAATCGACCAGATACAGAAACGATAGCAAAATAAATTTCTTCACAGTCAATATTCTACAGATGTAGGCAAACCCCGTGCCCATCAGTGGCTACGTAATGCAGGGTTAAAAGCTGAAACCGAAAGTTTTATTCTTGCTGCACAGGACCAATGCTTGCTAACTAGAAATTACCAAGCACACATACTGAACAATTGTGTTGGCCTCAAATGCAGATTCTATGATAAACATCCAGAAACAATTGACCATCTTGTATCAGATTGCAAGTAATTGGCACGCACTGAATATAAAACCCGGAATGAGAGAGTGTGCCAATATTTGCAACTTTTACGGAAAAGAAACTGCAAGAAATATGGCCAGACCCTGATTACGGAGATAGAACCTTTAACAATTTTATGGGACTTTACTATACACAAAGATAGAACAATCAAAGCTAATCGCCCAGACATCGTGATCAGAGACTGCAAAAACAAAATGTCCTTTCTTATTGACATGGCAGTCGCTGTAATGTATTTTTGACAATATTAAAAAAAAAACTATCAAAATACAAGTGTTTTGAATTGTAAATCTCAAAAATAAGGACATCAATAATTGGATTCCTCGGTTTGTAGGGAAAAGTTCCGTTAAACTCATTGAAGGGATTCCTGGTAGCCTATGCCTTAAAGAAATACAGAAAAATGGCACTCATAAGTACAGCGCACATGTTACGAACAGCTTTATGTAAATTATGTATTATATTATTTTTTTTTTTTCACAAAATTATCAGTGGAAAATGTCATAAAACCATTTCTGTCTCTAGTTGGGACACGGAAGGTACTATGTATATAATAGATATCAAAGAAAATAATAATAATAATAATAATAATAATAATAATAATAATAATAGTAATAATAATGGAAATTACAAGGAGCTGTATCTATCGAAAATATGTGATCTTAGTTATTTTTTATGTTTTTATTTAAAAAAAATGATCGCTGTAAAATGTCATGAAGCCATTTCTGACCTCAGGTCTCTGGTTGAGCCCCGATGTATACAAGAGAAATAAAAGGAAATAATAACAACAACAACAATAATAATAATAATAATAATAATAATAATAATAATAATAATAATAATAATAATAAATAAATAAATAAATAAATAAGGACCTTGAAATAGAAATCTCGAAAATGTGGCATATGGGAACATCAACAATCCCTGTTGTAGTTGGATCCCTAGGACTGGTTGGAAAAGATTGCAGTAGATTAATTGAAGGGATTCCTGGAAGTCCATGCCTCAAGGAGATACAAAAAATTGTTCTGACATGTACAGCCCACACTTTACGAAGGGCTTTATCTATGTACTTTTTTTTTTTTTTTTTTTGTCAGTGGAAATTCTCATGATGCCATTTCTAACCTTAGGTCCCTTGGCGGGACACGGAAAGTAATGTGTAAACGCCAGAAATCAAAGAAAATAAAAATAATAATAATAATATTTCTTAAGAACATCCGTGCCAAATTACGAACAATTTAACTGAGAAATACGCTTCCGATGACAAAAATTACATTACTCTTTTGCTCACCCTGTATAATTTTGGTTCGAAGAAATATTTTAGCATCTAACTAAAATCTGTCATAAATACAGCTGTCTAATTTCCCACGCGGTAGTTCATATCTGAGAAAAATATGCTATAAAACATGTCTAAAACGTAATTTCATGGCCACTTTTTCTGTTATTTGTCAATTCACGGCTGTCAGATATTGTTTTAGATTAAATTTTGCACAATTAATTATTCCACATAAACGCATGTTAGTGTAATCTTATGTCAAATTATCTAAGCATTTTTTCATGCGTTTATGTATTTGTGTTAGCGTATGAGTATCTCTCCCTCTTTTTCTCTTTCTCCCTCTTTTTTCTTTCTCTCTCTTTCTCTCTCTCTCTCCCTGTTCCTCTCTCTCCCACTTTTCTCTCTCTCCTTCTTCTTCTCTCTCTCTCTCTGTCTCTGTCTCCCTCTCTCTCTTTCTGTTTTTTTTTTCTTTTTCTCTCTCTTGGTCAGATTCTTTTCAGCCAGACTTTATGTTTTCTTTTTCCTCATTAAACAATATAATGAACCGAAAAAACAATTAAATCTCAAGATTTAAATCTATGAATTTGAAATAAAAACTCATTCTTTTAATTACTGATATATATTCCCTTCTTCTTTGCCAACGACACACGCACAGGTTAATACCGCGTTTCTCCACCTTTTTAAACAAGGGCATACCCAGGAGCAAATATCACGGCACACTGAGCAAAATTTTGAAAGGGTATACATTTAAATGTTATGATATAAAACCATAGATTTAAAAAAAAAAAAAACTGCCTTAAAATAAAAAATTAAAATATTACTCTGAAAAATTAACAACAATTTCAGTACAATTAATGCTATTTTCATTTTCTACAAATTTCAAAGTAATATACTTTTAAAAAATTGGAAAATTATTAAATCAAATCCTCAATGCTGCCTATCCGAAACTTACAATTATTTCATAATTCAATATAACATTTTAAAAATTTTCAATTAAACAAAGAATGCTGAATACAATTATATGAAAAAGTTTAATATTCATTTATTCAAATAAAGGAATTTTTTAAAAGGTAAATTAAAAAAATAAAAGTACTTTTTTTTAAAAAATGAATATTAAAACAAAGTATTTAAAATGGCATAATCGAAGAATAGTGAATTGAAATATTTGAAAAAAAATTATACTTATTCATTTATTCAAATACTAACGTTGTATCATTTCTACTTACACACACACACACAAACACACACACACACACACACACACATATATATATATATATATATATATATATATATATATATATGCCGTGACAATATTTCGCGTCACACTTAAGAGGATCAGGCGGCGCACTAGTGAGCCGCGTCGTTGTGGTTGAGAATCACTGCGTTAATAGAACTTCTTTTTTTTTTACTTTCGCTCGGGCATTTTTCCGTCTGACTTTTTCTCTGTTGCATCATTTAACATTACAATGAACAGAAAACTGAATTCAAAGTCAAAATTTAAAGTTCGGAATTTAAAACAAAATATCATTCTTTAAAAAAAACAAAATTAAAATCTGTTTCTAGATTTCTGGAATGAGGAGTTTTCATTATTTTCACTATTTACCTTCAGACTATTGGCCTAATCCTTGTTCTTATCACAATGTTTCAGCCGTTGTGCCTTCTGGCCTTCATCAGATGTATATCGATCTGGATAATTGTTGGGTCTGTGTATGTTTTTGTGTCGAATAAGAACGAACACGCAATTCGAACTTTATAGATATTATTACTATTGGTAACCAATAGATGTAACCCTGGCCAGTGGATTACTGGTGGAGTCCGTGAGGAAACTTTAGGAATTGTTGACAACCATATCGAAAATCCCTTTTCCTTTTTGAGAGATTTCTGATCAAGGAGACATAACTTTGTAATGACATATCGCCCTAACAGTAACCTAAAAGAACTTCTGAACTGAACCCACTATTTAATCTACAGGGCAGGCTGTTCTCGGTCTACTGCCCATTTCTACTCATATCGTTTAGTTCTTATTTTAATACTGCAACAAAGATGAGAAAAATAGTCCGAATATAAATAAGACATTTTTTAAATATTATTTTTGATAGCTTAGCTAGAAATAGGTTCGCCTGAGAAATGCCATTAAAAAGACTTTCTTTCGGCTTTATGGCAATAGATTTTTTTCCTTGTAATCGATTTGCTTAGTTGATTACCACATTAATTTGCGTTCTTTGTGTAATATTCTTCTAAACAGTTTTAGCAAAATTTACTTAAGTCAACATTTTAGAGTATAAAAATCAGACAAAACTATGAAAAGTAGCCAATTAAAACGATTCACTATTATTTATCCTTGATAGTTTGTGTCACGACTTTGGGATTAAAACGAAATCAAGGATGAATTTGGTTTCATAGATAATTTTGCTGCTTTGAAACACTTGGCAGTTTGACTACTCAGAAACATTCAAACATGAACACTAGAAATATAAAATGAAAACGGTTAAAAAATTACCAAAACAGCTTGAGGCAATGAACAATACAGACAAATGTTGCACTGTCTTACTCCCAACAAACAGGAAAATGTAAAAAAAAAAAACACTGGAAAAAGCCATTAGATTTTCCTTTTCTTTCATATTAAACGAAACATGTCTAAAAGAAAACTTGCTGCCCAAATATATATATATATATATATATATATATATATATATATATATATATATATATATATATAAACACACATTCTCTTAAAAATAAAAAAATAAAAATTGTCCTTGATAATGCAAAATCATACAATGAAATAGCAACAAAATTACATTCGGATTCACAATTGTTTCCAATCAAAAAACCATAGAATAATTTCAAGTATAACCGTTACAATAATATAATGGACCTACCCATAATGTAGCACTGACCAGAATATATAAATAGTTCAGCCAATGCATAACATATATTAGTCTAAGGCTAGAGTGATTTTCTCTAAAAATTCAGATATAAATAAAATTATATCTGTAAATAGAGAGTATGAATAAAGAAAAAAGGAAATCTTTTTCCTTTAACGATTCGTTTCGTCTTCCGATGTAGTTTATCAGATCAGGTTTAAGGATTATTTTTAGCAACACGTATTTTTAAATTAGAGGAAAAGTATTGTTAGTTTTTCAAATTGTTTAAATATAAGAAAGCAAATAATTATTCATGTGACTAACTTTGAAAATCTAAGTCAACTCTGCAGGACTCTACGTGATTTAATTTAACACCTAATAAATGAAACTGAATAAATTTTATATATATATATATATATATATATATATATATATATATATATATATATATATATATATATATATATATATATATATATATATATATATATTCCCTTCCTTCAGTTTTATTGTAATTTTATTTATTAGTTTACTTTAAAAAAATTATTTAAAACATTTTAAAAGGCAACAATATATTTGCTTCTGTTTATAAATACTTATTGCAAAATAATCCTTACATTTGCACTGTTTATGCCACCAGTGAATGAAACACATCCCTAAACAAATGTATGTCTTTTCATATATATTATTTATTAAACTGTATATTTATTTATTTCTGTCTTGAATCATATTAAAGAAAACTTTCAACTCTCAGGATTTGAACCCGCGTCCTCCGTTCATAGGAAGGTACCGTTAAGCCCAGTACGCTTTAACCAACTTGCACACGGCGGAGCCAAATTTAATGTCGTAAAGCGAAATCTCCTCGTCATAGAATCCCTCGATGTGTTTCATATCGGAACAGTTCCGTATCAAAACGTAAACAAAAAGAATTTTAGAAGGGTTATTTTATTAATTCGATTTCAATTTTTAACCAAACTTAATGTACGAAATTAAAAATAATGTAATTAATTTTCAAGAAACACGGATCACGATTAATTATGTCGTACATTATGATATAGCTATAGATCAGACATTCATATCTCTTTTTCTCAACATAGCCACAAAGTGGCTGTGTTCCATCTACGAATGAAGGCAGTTTTCCTAGCTTCGTAAAACTAATATGGATGCTGATGTTAGCAAATTCCTTACAACAGCTTTTTAATTTTTCATCATCACCATAAATATAATGGAATGAGTATATATACATAGGTATACGAGCGAGAGTTCCTATACAAATACATTTATAATATAAGAAAAAACAGTTTCCAATGTTAAGTAACATAGCTATCTAATATATATATATATATATATATATATATATATATATATATATATATATGTGTGTGTGTGTGTGTGTGTGTGTGTGTGTGTATGTATAAAGAAATATGCATAATATCTTACATTAATTTAACAAATCGGAGTTCCATGCCGAAGCAATTTTTAATTGCTGGAATTATTTCATTATATAATAATTATAAATCCACCGATTTAAAATTGCTTTTGCATGAATCTCAAAGTTGTGCAAATAATGTAAGATATTACATATATATATATATATATATATATATATATATATATATATATATATATATATATATATATTGTGTATATTTAGGGAGCAATTTCTCATTAATGCATGTTCTTGAAGCTTTATACATAAAACAGTTGAAACCTAACCTGAACAAGATAAACTATGAAATCTCCACAAATATCCTTAAATGCCTATAATTTATAACAGAAGTCATTGGTTTAATGAAATTGTCATCTTTGATAATGTTTTGTGTAAGCCGAAAGTTTAGATTGGATTTAAACAATATGGTGTCTTCCTTTCGTCTTTCAACGATAATGTGATTAAGCTTATCAGACAATATGAAAGGAACTTACTTAAAATACATAGACAAAACTTGTTTATATTATTTAATGAAACATGCATATACATACATATATATATATATATATATATATATATATATATATATATATATATATATATGCGTGTGTGTGTAAACTAAATGCTTGATTCAAACGGCGAATTGTACTGAAAGTCATCTTTCCAATTATTGCTATGCATACATATTTATGATGAATTTTAATTTATAAATTACATGATCGCTAAATGAAATCAAAATGTTAATTAAATAAATAAAACTACAGGCTACAATAAAATGGAATCTCCTCACTGTATATCTTAAAAACAACATAGGATTTTTTAGATTATTTCACTTAAAGGAAGTATTTGAAGGTTGGACATTTCCGAATTGCTAGCATTAGCGCTCTTACAATCACCATTAAATGATATTTTTAACATCATTCCCTGGTAAGTGAAATCGCTGTTGATAAGAGTCAGTCAGTACGAAACGCTATAATTCTCTCGCTATTCGTTATTTCACTGGAAATTCTTCAGACTAACTACATTCCTTAGTTCCACCAATTCTAACCTTCATGTTGAAAACCCACCATTCCATGCATATTCTATCGAACCCTCTTTATTCCCTTTGTATTCCACAGGTAAGCTCAACTCGAACAGTTTCTTCCCAAAAACCGCTACTATGTGGAACCGGATGTCAAGAGAATACTTACCCGATCAATCTTCAAATGTTCAAGTCTATGCTTAACCGTTATATTCTTCACCTATCCCCATAAAGTATGACCCTTTCCTCTTAATCTGTAACCCTCTTTCTCTGTCACAGTATACGGTGATCATTACTGCAAACTAATTAGTTGAATAAGAGCAAATAGGAGCTAGTTGTTGATGTTTTACACCTATATGAATGTACAAGCAGACAGAACGAGTGAAGACTGTGCAACCATTTGCAAATATGAATTGCTTGAATTACCATACAGTCTTTGGAAAAGATGGTCGAGAATTTTCCATTAATGTCTTCAAGGTTTTAAATTCAGAATTGGGCTTCTTCTCGATTTAGTGACAACCAACTCTGATGAGACCAGTCTACCTTGCTATTTATCCCATAGATATGGGGTGAAAAGAAAAGATGGATTTAACACTTTGCTAAGTGCATTCATTTGACGTCAACCCAACAGACTGGGCCGAAATTTGACCTCGGCACGCAGGTCCCACTTTCCTCATTTATAGCCGTTAAGCCATTTATTACATGTACAGGTAGAAAATACACAACTATCTAAAAGAGTGATAAATGAGAAATTGGAGAAGCAAGAAATATATTTATTAAGATAACCTCAGTCTGCTTCAGCGATAGACAGTAAGAGTAGCACTTAGATATAAACATAGATAGATAGATAGATAGATAGATAGATAGATAGATATGAACAGTATGAACTAGATAGATATGAGCAGACTGTGATAGATAGATAGATAGATAGATAGATAGATACTAAAAATTAATAAATTTTCAAAGATAATGCATTCACTTGTAATTCTGATAATATATATGCTCGTAATTGCATATGTTTCTCTATATAATTCGCCAAATTTATTGCATTTAAATTTTTATTCTGCCGTTAATTTGTTGGAATGAGATAATTTTTAGAATTCTTAAGTTTCGCCCACAGAAATTTGTTGACTCATTAAAATTATCTGAGTTTACAAATGTCAAGAGAATCGAATACTTTGTTCCATTCCGTCTTTTGTTTTCAAAATTAAAAACGAATCCATTATTGTGAAAATAAACGCATATTTTTTAAATGCCACCGATTAATTTTCATCAATTATTTACTAAAATTATCTTCGTCAAAGATAAGGATTTCGCTTATGGAGTCGCTAATAAAATTGATGTAATTCGTAATGGTTGTGATCAGTCGGCAAGTTTCGCGCCCGGACGTTTAAGAATTTTAAAAAGTCATATTTTGGTCAAATTAACTTCTTCTCTTTAAACTCCCAGATCCAAATAAGCACCCATTTTCGTTTCTCAAATATATTCGTTAAGTCACTCAGAGGCACTTATACGAAAAGGGCGCTTATTTTAAATTCTTTGGAGAAACGGTTGACTCTTATTTGAGAGAGAGCGCTAAATCGAACAATTATTGTAATACCATTAAAATCCGATTATGGATAGCTCGACCCCAACAAACACTTGCGCGCGCACGTCAAACTCCCAAAAACACACACACATATATATATATATATATATATATATATATATATATATATATATATATATATGCATACGCACAAGCATGCGTGCGCGTACACGCACACAAACACACACACATTATTGTCTTTTCTATATCAATTTTCAAAATATTAATCTGAATTAATATTTCACAGGAATTTAGAGAATGTATATTAAAAGGTTTCAATTGAAGTTTTCACCAATCATGAAAAATGTTAGCTTTCTCGGTGAGGATCATGGCTCCCCTGACCCACTGCGCCAAACTCAAATAGATTCCATATGTACGTTCCATCGCTGAAGATGATAGGAGAATGGTTGGTCCATAGAGTCCAAGGATGTCCCTGGCTCCACCCTTCACAAGAGTCAGATCAAACAGAGAAAGTGACGTTGTCATTTCTGTGATGAAGCTGCCCAGTTGTTGCTTTCCTACCTTAATAGAGTTTCAAAAATATTTACGAGGCATTGTATTTGATGAATTATTTACAATTATAAATTTATACAATTATTTATAACTTAGAACCCCTTTCGCACAGGCCATACCTCATAAGACTCTTACTAGCCAGACACTAGTAGAAAAATGTTCTGATGAGCTACACACCTCCAAGTTCCACCAGCTCAGACATTTTCACATTCATCTTCTTTGGTAAGAAGGAAGTTCCATTCAAACAGCTTCATTCCAAGACGTAATAATCCTGAGAGAATATCTCCTCGAACATAACAATTTTAACATTTTCAAGTCTAATGTCAACCGTGTCCTGTCGTACTTATCCACATAATCTATACATATTTTCCCCTTTCTTTCTCCTTCATCCATACAACAAAATCTCTATTTTTTGAGTAGCATTTGGGAATTCTATTGAGTAAACATTTATTTAAAGAAATATAAACACAGTAAAGAGATGGTCAGCATAATTACTGGCACTTCTAAAGAGAAAGCCGACCTTGATGATAGGGGGTTACGCAATGATAGGCTAGCAACTGCTGGGAATAAGGCTAAGATGAAAGAGGCTGATGCCATCATTAAAGCTACCAAATAAATCGCTTCGTGTACGCCGTCTTGGGAGTTATGGTAAAAAGATGTAAATTTAATCTCTTGACAAGACAATGTTATGTGCAAAGACTTATTTGCGAATGCATATAAAGAACCACCGATCTCCAATACTGAATGAAAAACAAAACAATTTCTATATGTATAAGAATGCAGCTAAAAAGCTTCTTCGAGGCGGTATACACGCTATCATTCAAATGTGGAATATTGCGATTTATAAAGAAGGAGACTATGATGAGAATGAGAATTAGTATTTTGAAACTTTTTGGAATGTTTTGCGTTTTTGGTTCTAATATTAAATCTGGTGTAAATAAAAGAAAAAAAAATGTAACTATTTTGACGGACCCTCACATATTGATTTAAATCGACAAATTATGTTTTCCTGAATATTTTCAAGCCTAATATGATGTGTGACTTTCTGAAAGTTGAATCGTCACGCCATATTCCGTTTAAGATTGCGTTTAAGCATAAAACTGACAGTGGCCCCCCGGGAGTTGATTTCATTGTAAAATTTCATATTTACATACGTTTTATCCCTGATATTTTACCACAAACATAACATACCTTAAAACTATATTTACCATATTATATATATATATATATATATATATATATATATATATATATATATATATATATATAGGAGATCCACAACCTGACAAAGAACAACATACACACACACACACACATATATATATATATATATATATATATAATTATTTATTATAGGAGATTAAAACAAAACATATTAATCCCCTATAATATATATATATATATATATATATATATATATACCGGGTGCAACAGCAAAATTGCCTAAATCGTGTAACAGCATAAATGTTCATGATAAAAATGTTTAATATCTAAAAAACACTAGACACTTTTCAGGTTTTCACATAAAAGTAACTATTTTTACACAATTGAAAAACTCTTTGAGTTATTCAACTAAAAAAAGAAAAATGTTAAAATTGCTTTGTGTCAGCACCAGTCTCCTCAAATGAGCAATGCTGAGAGGAAACAGATCATTCAGGACTCCAGTAATGGTACCAACATTCATACTCTGGGTTCCATCATCGAAGTCCACTCAAGAACAATCAAGAGAAACGGCGAAGAAGTTTAAAAAACAATGAACAGTAGAGAGAAACACTGGATCAGGACGTCACAACAGGAAAACGGATTTATTAGAGCTAAAGAGATCAATTAGAAAATATCCAACTTAATCCATAAGACGTTTAGCACGTGAGAGAGGAATTTCATGTGTGTGTGTGTGTGTGAGAGAGAGAGAGAGATTTTGTGTTACTTCTTAATTCTCTCAGATGGTTGAGATAATTCTTTTCAAAGTTAGTTATACCTGAGTAGTAGCTATTTCTCCAGTTTGCTCGGTTTTCAACAGCGAGTTGAACCTCTTCTATAGTGATGTTTGCAGCATTTAAATTACATTTAAGTTTCTCGTTGAAGCGTAAAAAAGTCGGCCTACGTTACGCTTACCATGAAAAACTTTATCCATGAAGATTTTCGGCATCCGATTATCACTCATTCTTCTGACATAACCAGCCCATCTGTACTGTGATTGGGTCAGAAAGGATTCAATACCACCGACGCCACATTTAGTGAAAACATCAGGGTCAGAGATTTTGTCCTGCCGTGTATAAACGCAGTTCTGATGAGAGGGGACGAAACCGGTCGACTGGTGTGTGTTTTTGTGTTAAATCTATCATGGCCTACAATATAAAATTTCTTGTTTTTAATGCCTTAATATATATATATATATATATATATATATATATATATATATATATATATATATATATATATATATATATTTGTAGCATATGCTGAGTGAACCGCCAATAATTTCCGTTTTTGTCTCTTAGGTTTATTCTTAAAAGATAAAGATGAATTTTCATTTTATTCAATTATATATTCACCATTATTTGTCCGCAGATTTCTGATACATTTTGAGTAAAGTTCCGCAGGCTTTAATGTGATTTTTCGATGAACACGTGAATATGTTTTTCATTAGAGAAATTGTTTCCCATCAAAACGTTTTGTAGCGTTCGAATAACGTAATAATTAATTATATTAAGATCACGTGAATATGTCGAGAGGTACAGAACAGACCAACCGAGTTCCAAAGTTTGTTTTGTGCTATCCTTATTGTTTGTGGCTATGAGTTGAAATAGAAGAGAACCCCGCTATGTTCTCTGCCGCTCTAAGGTAAAACTAATGTATATTGGTGTAATCCAAATTATCGTTCAATTGCTACAAATGATTAGTAATTATAATTATACATTAGTCATTACAGTTGATTACCCTCCCACCTAAACGGAATTACTTTTGACTTAACCGATATATATATATATATATATATATATATATATATATATATATATATATATATATTATTCCTCTCAATACATTTTTGATTTCTTCTTCATCTTAATGATTCTACCATAATGGCAACAAACAATTTGCATATTCGGTTTAAAGACCAATTATTTGATAAATATTTTGTTACCAATTTACAATCAGTTTTTTTGTTCTATTTACTAAAAGAATTATTATTTTCTTGATCGACTCTATAAACTTATTATTGTGTTATTGAAATAATGCTATTTTCTGCTCTGGAAGTGTTAACCAAATTGAGATTTAGACGGTAATGAGCAGGACGCAGGATGCTAGAATAGACATTTTTTTTTTCTCCCCAGAATCTATCTTGCAATTTCATAAGTCTACCATTCATCCATACATTTCACATTGCTGTCACATCGGATCTGCTGCTTCTGTTATGTATTTAGAGATTCTTGACAAAATACAAAAAGAATCTGTAATAATAGTTTTGAGTCACGTAATATAGCGTCCCTGTGCCTTCCTTATGAATATATTCGTGGTAATTGAGAATTCGACTCACGAATTTAAATAAAGTACTAGATTGGCAGCTAGTTCCCATTACAGTTGAATTGCTAGATGGAACCGTAAGTTGTATGCTAACTTTTACACTTCTCGCTTCTGGAACTATCTTGTTCCCTATCACCTACGAACGCACATCCCCAAATGAGGAATTAACAATTTGAATGGGGGGGGGCCTGAAAAGGGAAGTATATAATAATAAACATTATTGTAATAATTTAAACTATTTACTTTTATTAAAGTTTTTTTTTCTGTAATATATATATATATCTAAGAACAGTAAATAAAAAAACAATTGCCGAGTGTTATAGTGGAGCGGGTCATGGTATTGAAATGGTTAAGAGAATAGCGGAGTATATTGTCGACATCCACTCCATTTCTCTCTCAGATATCATTCGCGTTCTCTGGCGATTAAAACGTTCACTACAGAGTGTGGCTCGCCCATTCAGACAGAATTGACGAAGATATGAAATTATATCATCATTTCCCCATAGCTTACAAACTGACCCAGATTGTAAACAAGCCAAATCGGGTTTCCGATAGAGCGGCGAATCATGCTAACCTTTCTCACCTCATGTTCAGATCAATTTGTTTCGCAGGTGTGTTTCCTTTCTTAGACCCCTAAGGCTAGTATTTGATCTATGTCCAGTTTGATGTAAAATCAAAATCTCCTCAGATGTGATGTTTCATGGGACACTATGTCGCTATAATATGATTGGAACAGCTTCAGATCCTAAATTGCTGAACCAAATATTTTTAGCTCTCTTCAAAAGTGGGCCTCCCTCATTTCCCAGTGAATTCACACTGACATTGAAAGCTTTACCCCCACCCAATAAAAATATCAGCAAATGCTAAATAACCCATTTTTGTCCACAACTGATTGTGCTGTGGTCATGATCCACCATAATTACTACTTCTACTTCTATCAGATGAAACGGTATCGCAGAACAGTTGCCTCATTCAGAATTGTGTCCAATCCCTGTCAAAGTCCTGGACAATTGAAAGGGTACCTATGCGCAGATAGTCCCTGCAAAAGTAGGGAAAACATCGTTGGATCGTGCTAGTTGTGGAAAATTGCAAACGCAGTACACAATAGGGGCCCACCAGCAATATCCTTCATTATAAATGGTCATGAGCTTGTTTCATCCTCGTCGAATAAGGTTAAGCTCTTTTCTGTAAACTTTGGATCTAACTCTAGGTTAGACGACAAACTGCCCCTTAACTGACTACCACACCCAACAGAGCACAAGCTTTGTGATACCGCTATTCTCGTCTCGGGAGGTTTCCAGACATCAGAATCTTTTACTATACTGGTCGGATAAAACCACTGTTGTTGGTCTCAAGGTTGACCCACAACTGTCTCCTAAATTGCCAAAGCTATTAAACCGCTTCTTTAAGAAGAAATTTTTCCCAAGACCATGAACATATCTAGTATGTTTCCCATGTTCAAAAATGCAGGTGAGCCCTCGTCACCTTCACAATATCAGCCCATCAACACCTTTAGCCTCATTATCAAAATCTTTGAAGGAATAATAAACAAGAAAGTTGTTGAATACAACTCTTGAGCGATAAACAGTATCCTTTTCCGGTCTTCTAGTTCCACTGCTGATATTGTAACTATTATCATGCATGGAATCAGTGAAGCGCTTGATAATAAAAATATCTTGAGATTGATCGACTTAGATATATCCCAGGGTTTTGAAAATGTGTGGCTTCAGAAATCGACCTGCTATAGAATTTATGGGATATTCTTCTCAGTTATCAAGTCTTGTCAGGTAAGTATAAGGAAGTCATCGTTAATGGTCAGTCCTCCAATATACTTGAGATGTATGATGGCACCCCCAAGGCTCTCTCCACTATCCTGCCCTATTTCTATTTTATATTAAAGATCTACCTAAGAACATTCTCAGGTCCAAACATCTTGATAACAAGTACCTAGCAGATGATCTTTCTGATCTAGCTCTCGGAGATAAATGGTGCAAAAACTGGCTGGTATAATTCAGTACATCCAAAACTAAACTAGTAACATTTCACCAGACTCTAAACCAGTATCAATCCTGTTGGGGTATCATACCCCCAAAGAAGACCCTTGATTCGAACGGCTCTTGGACATAAACCTAACTTCTTACTACAAATAGAACGGACTTATTGGTGCCATGCCGAACTGCTGCTGCTATGCATTATCAATATGATCAGATTAGATCAAGAATGGAATATGGCTGCTATATCTGGGCTGGCGCTTCCCAATCCTCAGTGGCTCATCTCGACAGAGTCCAAAAGTCCTGACGCGTTCTTGTAGGTGATGAATTATCCGGCACCCTTCTACCTCATCTCTCAGGCGAAACGCTTCAGGCCTTTCAATACGATATCGCTATTATTGTTGCAGATGGCCAGACTCGCTACATTGGCATACTCTATGTTCACAGTGGTAATTCCTAATTCCCTTCGTGTTCCATGGATAAGAACAAGTTCCACTTATCTTCTTCCTCATAACTGTTACTTTGTGGAACAAACTCCTGAGAGTATGCTCCCCTGACACCTAAAATCTTAATCACTTTGTCCAGGTTCATCGGATATCTCTCCTACATATCCTGATATGTTACTTCTTTCTTCCCTGTCTTTTACAACAGTCTCAATCATTAACCCTCTAACTTGAACTGGCTCTTCGGCCTTGTAGGGACTGAAGAAATATTTTAAAAGAAATGGACTTGTTCATGTCTTTTGCAGGGATATGCGTGTGAAATTCAGACCATCAAACTCAGCTGGAATTGAAACTTGTTTTACCGAATTCTAAACTGCTTCTTACACTACCGAAGACCGATGATAAATGTCAAAATAGTGCATTTACAAAAATTATTATTTAGAACTCAGAAAAAAAATATGACTTAAGAAATAATTTCATTTCTTCTTCGTTCCTTATCCATTTAAGTAATCGTTTTTTCAGTAGAATACAAGAAATGCAGCGCTAAAACAATTTATTCGTTCTTGCCTGATTTGTCGCCATTTGCAAACATATGATACCAAAGGAAGGCCGGATATTAAACAACCAGAAACATATGAAAAAATTCTCTCCCTCTCTCTCTCTCTCTCTCTCTCTCTCTCTCTCCCTCTCTCTCCCTCTCTCTCTCTCCCTCTTTATTTCTTCTTTCTTTCCGTTGCACTTTCAATGTGTAAAATATAATACAATATATATATATATATATATATATATATATATATATATATATATATATATATATATATAAATTCGAGCATTGCTTCTTCTCTCTCTCCCTTTTTCTCTCTGTCACTATCAATATGTAAATATAATATAATTCACTATATTTATATATAAAGACGTACATACAAGTATATATGACTAGACATACTAGTATACTCCGTACATACGAGGAGAGACACTTAATTAGTATTATGAAATACAAAACTCTAATCTTCCTCAAAATGGAATCTTCTGAATGCACTTGTAGCAGTACTGGCCCCTTAGTGAGGGTCTTCATGGGAGTAATCCAAAATGAAGGTGTTCAGGACCCTTGGAACAGCCACCTTCATTTTCTCAATGTTTTCAAAACAATTGCCCCTGATGTTTCCTTCACAGTGGAGAAAAACCAAAAGCCACCTAGAGCAAAGGTCGAGTGTTTAAGGGTGGGGGACGAGAGTCAGTTTTGATACTCATCAGTATCAACACAAGACTGTTGCAGAGCGACCTTCCAAATTGTCTTCACGTCCCGACTGCATCCTTCAAACTAGTCAGTTGCAACAAGACAAGTACTGTTTACTAGGGTATATTCAAAGAACTGCTACAATTGTCTCCTTCGATCTGGGATAACAAAATTTGGTAAGTCAGCTTATTCGATGTATTTAATTACAATATTCTAGGAGAGCTATAAATGCCTTTCCTAAAAACAAAGTCTCTAAATGTCTGAAATTCATCTGGAATAGGTATATCTACCAGATTTATGTATATCTATTTTCTTGTGCTTGTAACATGACGATGCCATGTGCCTGTGTTATTGTAACGACAAAGTCAGGAATCGAAAAGGCAGACTCCGTGAACGAGACGACTAAATAGAACAATAATATTTCTGAAATTACTAACCTTAGAGAACATCTCGTTATATTAAGAAAAACGAAAATGTTCTCATTCTTATAAACTAGAATATAAACTAATATAATAATAAAGAGAATTAATTGTTCATTTATATCTTGACTGTCCCTACTTTGATTTTCACCAAATCACATCCACTCTTCAGGAGACAAAATGGTAAATTTGATTTACTGAAGAACGAGTTTGATTCCGCAAAACTTAGAGTCTTTTTATTCTAAATTTCACACAATACAAACTCGTGAGACACTTAAGATAAAAGATTGCTGCTAAAAATTTTCTGATAAAATAGCGATATATTTATTAATACTCTATCTATTGATATGGAGATCCCATTTTAAATGTCATGACCTTTCAGGATGTAGTCGATCACGGGCCTCTTTCCTTCCTTATTTGTGCACTGCTATAACTTCCTAGGAAACATAATGCAAATGTTTCCCTTTTTGCCTGTTGAGATTCAGAGATTCCCCTTATTTTCACAGGTTGTTGGCGAAAAATGGAGAGAATCTACTCTACCCTTTAACATATACCTGGATAAATGAATTTATACCGAGGCGAGATTTGAACACGTTTCCATTGTCTGACACAGATAACAGTGGCGCTAGGGGCTCCTTGAAAGAGTCTACCTGCCTTAAGATCCTTATCTGTCTGAAGTAACATGGTTGGCCGTCTTTTAGCGAAAGACAGCCTTTGTTACTGTTATGTAGTTGTGTATAAGTAAAATGAATGGTGGCCGAATTGAGAGGTCCCCCCCCCTGAATATAAGTCATGATAAAAAGGAAATCCAAGAATAGGCGAAAAAAAGTCTCAGACGTAGAATTTCCAAATCAGCTATTCAATGATTCTTGGAATAGAATATATAAAATCTTCCAGACCAATTTCGATTATTCTTAGGGGAGGCCCCAATACTTTTTGGGAATTTTGGAAATCAGAATATTTGGCCATTTTTTAATCTTTTCATGGATAAATTTTTGACGCCTACCTGTTAGCTCTTATACTTTCTTTTACTTCTCTTTCTCTCCATTTTCAAATCTTCTCTACATTCTTCTCTCTCTCTCTCTCTCCATACATATATATATATATATATATATATATATATATATATATATATATAAAGTATAAGCTATCTTCCAATCTCGATCATTCCCTCCCTCTTGTACATGCTGTATCTCTCCCACAGCCACAAGATATACCCACCCTTTTCTCACACACTTACTGTCTGTTGACCAATTTCTCTATCTCTTTAACCCACCCCCACTAACTCTCACTAATTTTCTCTTTCTTTTGTGCTCACTTATTTTCTCTCTCTCTCTCTATCTCTCTCTCTCTCTCTCTCTCTTTGAAACACACGCTATCTCTATCTTCCTTCTTTCTGTCTCATACACAGACCCACTTCTCTCTCTCTCTCTCTCTCTCTCTCTCTATCCTTTGCACCCATATGTACTTTCTCACAAAGACATATACTATCTCTCAGTCATTCTCTCTTCTCTTCTTCTCTTTTTCCCTCTCTTTCTCTTTCTCTTCTTTATTTCCAATGTCTTTTGTGCTCTTTGATGTATTATTTTCCAGTATTTAACAACCAAGTTTTGTTGTACATTATTTAGATTATTCGGACTATTGTCCTCATCGTTGTCGCCATATTTATTACAATGTTTCGGCCGGTGTACGCTCCGGCCTTCTAATGAAGGGTTCAGTTCGACATTCCAACAACCTGAGGAAGGCCGGAGTGTACAACGGCCGAAACGTTGTAATAAATATGCCGACAAAGATGAGGACAATGGTCCGAATAATGTAAATAATGTACATAATACCTCATCTCAGAAATATAGACAGACTCTGAAGTTTTGTTGTTTTGATGCCTTAATTTGTAAGTGGGTCCTTGATGGAATTTCAACAGAATTACCTTCTCTCATTCTACGCAGATCATCCTCAAGTTTAGTTTAATTATAATTATAATTGTTATCTATCTCATTTTCCGACTAATTTACACTAATCGTGATCAGAAATTCCAATGATTTATCAATATATACAGTATGGCTGGAAGAATTTACTGAATGAAATGCAAAGATTTTGTATTGCACTAAATGCAAGTATATTCTTCTTCTTCTTCTTCTTCTTCTTCTTCTTCTTCTTCTTCTTCTTCGTAGCAGTTCTAAACAATATCTGTCTCCTTACTATTGTCTCATAAACCCTGTTATTGCTTTCATAAGCAAGGCAATGAATGGCCACAAGAATGTAGAGAGTGACTGAGAATGAAAGATAATAAATTCTACAATAAATGAATAAGGTTTAAGGAAAGAGAAGATGACAATTGACATTATCATTTCGTAGTTGACAGAAAAACTGGAAAAGATATCTACATGTGCGAAGTGCGAGAAAAGGAACTACTATAAACATTATGGTCACAACTAGCAATTTCAACCTGGCTGGCATTGTAGCACTGCGCTTAATTTCGTGACGTCGATATAACAAAGAGGAAAGTTCAACAATACATTTAGCATGAAAATATTTATAGAAAAGTGGCAATGTGACGGAAATCGTGATGACATGTCAGGACTGATAACGCTGCCGATTCTTTTTTTAAAATTTCTCAAGAATCAATAGACACATAGCAGAGGCACCAGATCAGATAAGGCAACACTAGTCGATGGGTTCAATGGGCATATTTAAGCCGAGCTCACGGGCTCGGAAAGCCCACGTTAAAAAGGCCTTGTGCCACATGACACCCTCGTGGGGGTGGTGACTGAATATCGTCAGTCGTTCACTTTATGAGCGACTGTTCAGTTATACTCTCTTCCTACGGACGGGAGAAACCCGAAGGGGGCTACGCCGAAGGGCGGAGTCTCCTTCGGGGAGGTAGACCGGCCCTGAACCCGTTTATACGGGTTCAATAATCTTATTTTTGGCCGAGCCCACGGGCTCGGAGTACCCACGTTAAAAAGGCCTTGTGCCACATGACACCGTCGTGGGGGGGGGGGTGACTGAATATCATCAGTCGCTCACTTTCTGACTGACTGTTCGTTTGAACTCCCTACCTTCGGGCGGAGAGGAAGCCGAACGAGGCTACGCCGAAGGGCTGAGTCTCGTTCGGGCAGGTAAACCAGCCCTGAGCCCGTTTATACGGGTTCAATGGGCATATTTTTGGGCCGAGCCCACTGGCTCGGAAAACCCACAATAAATAACCGACCATGTGTCACATGATGCCCCATGGGTGGGGGAGTGACTGAATATCGTCAGTCGTTCACCTCCTGACCGGCTGTTCGGTTGGACTCTCTGCCTTCGGCGTGGAGGAACCCGAAGGAGGCTATGCCGAAGAGCGCATTCTCTTTCGGTGAGGTAAACCGAACCTGAAACCGTTTATACGGGTTCATTGGGCATATTTTTGGCCGGGCCCAAGGGCTCGGAGATCCCACGTTAAACCGGCCGTGTGCCACATGATGCCCACGTGGGGGGTGACTAAATATTGTCAGTCAGTAGTTCAAGTCGAGTCATTAGTTCAAGTCGAGTCAAGAGTCGAGTCAGAGGCAGTCCGAAACAGAGTCACGTTCAGACTATTACTGCAAGACATTGGAATAGTGATAATGGTCGAGACTACATTGTTCTCTCTACTCAACCTGATTGTTCATACTAACACTTCTACTTCTCTGTATATATTCCTGTTTATAATATATCTGTGTTATTCCATACCTGTGTTCGAGTTCTTCTTTATTGGTTCTACCTTGGACTATCACCGTGGTACAGGGAACCGGACCATAACAGTTAAAATACCGGTTCCTGAAGTTAAGCAACGTCAAGCCCGGTAACCTAGAAGTTACCACTTAGGAATAACAGGTGTTGTAAGCTTGGATCTCTGGGTGACGTAATGGATAACGGATGGGAATTGTTAATCGCAGCCGAGTTCCAATTCCACTTGGGTTCGTTATGTTCGAATATCCTTGAGAAAGGCATGAATCCGCGTCTTCTCCCCACCCTCAAGTTTCTTTATGGAATCTTATTAATATTTACATTCAAAACAACAACCTCTTGAAGTATTTTTGTGATTCACCTATTTCCCTGGGACATAATTAAAGAGGATTTTTCTTGGACTTATCAATTTGCTTTATATTCTTAAATTATATCATAGTAATCTTTATAGTCATGAGATTTTAAAATAAATATCATTAATATATTTACCTGTACATTCGAACTGCATAATAAAAACTCCAACGAGCCAGTCGAAATTTCTCCGTCAGATTATAGACTGAAATTTCCATAGTTTGCAATATTTCTTTTTTTAACGTTTTATTTAACTTTCAATATTTAATATGGCTGCTTGTAATAGAGAATAAATTAGTTTTTAATCATCTATAACCCTAACCTAAAATACAGAAAAGTAAGGGAATGATGTAGGAAACTCTTTGAAAGGCAATTCAGCTTCTTAAACTTCATTTTGCCATAGATCCAATTATTTAAATCTACCCTTAACGCTGCCGATCATCTAACGAAGGAAATAAGGCCTTCCAGTGACCAGGACATTTAACGTTTCAACTGCAATGAGTTGGTAGGGAAATATTTCGAAAAGGGCGTAGGTTGCGATCCTCACCTCCCCCCCACCCTGGTGACAATGTCAATTTAACTCTGTTGCCGTCTGAAAGGCGTCGTTGCAGATTGCATCAAAAGTAATCTATTTTGCAATTCCTTCAATCTAATCCTACCAGCTCCAGTTCTGAGAGAAAAACGGCTTTTTCGCAACCATCTTTAATGATAGCGAATGCAGAATGTCAAAGACGTTGGTTTTCACAGTCACGACAGGTCAGATGATGGGTTTGTGTTTATAAATATTTGGCCTACAATGACTTATGTGCTTCTCATATATCTGTATTCAAGGACAACAATTGTCAAACTGGTTACCAATTGATTCAGATGAAATAGCATTAAGCCAAGCGTCACTGTAAGGTTGGGATCTAAGAGACGCCGATCAGACAAATATATGATGTCAGAAATTTTTTTGCACTAGATGGCTTTCCATTTTTGTTGGCCTCTAATATCACCCGTAGGATCAAAGCTGTGTGTCATCTAGGTAATGTGTATGCCGGGTTTGATTCTGTGGTGTTTTGAAGAAGCTATTTTATCACGGTACAGCAGGTAGGTTGTGATGAACGTTACGCCGGTAACGCTAATTTAAACGGAGACCAAATTCCTAAACCTACGTATCTGCCATTCCCTATAGTCATACAGGATATTACATAAATCATCTTCACTACACTTAATAGTTTTCACGTTTGCTGCGACAGTATGTAAACACATGCCACTGAAAAAATATACGAATCTTTCTGCATAGAGAAGCAGCCCCTCAAGAAATCCGAATGTGCATTGATTACTAGCAATCTGCACATAATGCTTTCAAGTAAACCAAGTTTGGATGCATCAGTCGAGTAGAGTGTAGGCAGAAGAAATTTTTGTTCCTACGATGTGGATATCTTCCTTCAGAGTCAATGACATTTCTATGTATTTATGGCATCGTCAAAATCATTTGTATCAAATTTATGATTTCCTGTTTCTACGAATTAATGCCAGGTCCAGTTCGTTACAATACAAATAATATTGATTGGACAATGTGACAGATAGTGTTTACTGTTCCTTCTATTGTCGTGTCGTTTAAGTACCATACATTAAATGAAGCTGTGTTACTGTATAAGCTGTCGTCAACATTAATCGCAAAGAAAAGCTGGTCGTACGGGTATCTTTGGGGGTAGAGCATGTTGGCAGGAAGGAAAATGTTAAATGTAGGAAGGTTTGAGGCAAGATTTTAACAGATGCAGAAATTTGAAATTATTTTTTTTATATCCAGCTTCCAAAAGATGTAACGAAACTTCATCGAACGAAAATTGAATGTCTTCCTTGACTCAGAATTATTTCCAATTTTGGTAAAATTGTTTAAATCAACCTGAACAAGAAATGTTTACCAAGTTAATGGAAGTTGGCAGCAGTTTAACTTTTTCAGTTATGCTGGTAAGCGTTCAGCCCTGTCACAATACTACCTTCCTAAGGGTCATTAGTAATCTCGTAGAGTCTATTACCAACAAGTCTATAGGTGGAATAATTGCCTGGGTAACACACAATATGAATCTGACTCCCCTATGTTCTCACAGATTGTTTTAACAGAGTTAGGGAAGTGCGAGATGGTAGCTTCGCCACTAGAATTAGATCCATTTCTAAAGATGCTGGAAAATGGTCGGCCCATTCTGGTGCTCCAGAAAGTCCCTGACTCCTTCTGTCATGCTTTATATTTAGAAGAATCAGATTAGACCAGCAATGGCGCATTTCAACTATAACAGGGCCGGAGCTATTCAATACTTATAGCTGATAACTTATTTTCCACTCTGCCTATTCTTTCTCCACAAACGCTAGCCTATGGTTATTTTTCCTCCGTACTCACATTGTAAAGTGGAAGTTTTACTCAGAGAGCTTTATCTAAAGATCTGCTACATACAACTTACACGTCCCCTGAATGCTGTAATCTTGACCTCTTCAAGAGGCAATCGTTACTTAGCCACATTAATATTCACTTCCTACCACTTCCTGTTACATTCATATCATACACTTCATTCAGTAAGCATTGAGTGGTTCTCGAATCTTTTAGCAGTTCAACTATACGAAATGATTTGTGGATCGGCACCTAATCAGTTTTCAAAGAGAAATTTCACTGTAGAATGTGTCATGGAAAAATCCTGAGACAATAACATTTCCTACGAATATTTGCAACTCTTAAAAGTTGCAATGAAATATATTGTCTCCGATTTGTCAAACAATGCAGCAAATGCGACCTGATGCACAAGATACTTGTTATAAGTTCTTTAGCGTCCAAGAAAATCACCGTAGTACAAAATCCATCATCGTATGTTTCGGCTGGATTGGAATGGCGTCACGACGTAAAGTCTGACAGAGAACCTACGAGGCATGGGATGACAGCAAAATATTCGAAACAAAGTTATTAAAGTTTAAAAAATTATAAGAAAAGATAAAAATTGTTCTAAATCTAGATTAAGTTAAATATTATTGTAGTGGTTAATTCGTATTTGAAATAGAAGCTCTCGTGCTTTGAAAAGGGTGAACATCATTGTAAATATCATCTGTTTATTTATTTAGCTATTAATATCTCTCTCTCTTTCTCTCTTTCTATATATATATATATCTCTCTATTTATGTATCTATCTCTCTATATCTATCTATCTATCTATCTATATATATATATATATATATATATATATATATATATATATATATATATATATATATATATATATTCAAAATAGAATGCCATATTAAAGGATTAGAGATTTAGGTTTACTCAGAGAATATAGTTTCCCCCGGGAGACCTCTAACTAACAACACCAACATTCCCCGATATATATATATATATATATAGAGAGAGAGAGAGAGAAAGAGAGAGAGAGAGAGAGAGTTGTAAATTTATTTAGTGTTATTTCCCAATATTACATGATAATTGGAGTCTAACTTTCAGTGATAATGTTGGCTTGCTTTTTATCCAACAAAGTGGATAAGCGTCACAAACTTTTAAAAATGTAAACCCAGATAAAAAAAATAAAAAAAAATAAATGGAATGTCCGAAATCCCATCACCCTACCTCCCAAACTGCGCCTTCGGTTAAATATAGCCACTCCTATTTCGAATGTTGTCGTCGCCAAATTCATTCTTGTGCCAAGGACCCACTAGTTGACTTCGCCAGTCAATAATGGTTTCATTGGTTTCATTGAAATAAACATTTTGGATTATTTTCTATTGGAATTTTCCTTGATCTTGTTATTTGTCCTTTTCAACACTTTTCCAAAATTAATATTAGGTTGGTGCAAAAATAATGTTGTTTTCCCACATAGTAACATATGTGAGAAAACGACATTATTTTTGCACCAACCTAATAGTATTCCTACCAATTTCTGTAGTGTGAAATTGTTCCTCTTCGTAAAGTTTCCAGTCATCCTTACTATCTGCTAAACTGTTCTTAACTATTCAATCCCCCTCCTCTGATTTCTCGATTCCTGGCTATCTTCTTCCTCTTCTCAGGAAGGACCCTCATGTCTACATGCATAGTCTAAGAGTTGTTTTTTTTTCCTCGGACATCTCCCGCTGGCTAAGGTAGCTATCTCATGAATTTCCAGATCATTATGTCTCTCCGACTCTCTCTACCTAACTCAGTCATCCCATTTTCTTCTTTACCATTCTTCTTCCTCTCATTACTGTTGCGTGCCAGATAGTATTACTGATAATATAGACAAAGCCATCTCCCTATACCCATTTGTGTTCGGTGACTTTAATGCTGATCATACCAGTTGACTTAAACACTCTGTCACTGACCTCGATGGCATCCAAACCCTGAACTTATCAATGACTCAATCTCTCACACAAGTGGTTGAATTCCCCACGCGTTTCTCCAGTAACCTTGATGGACACGCTTCTCTTCTACATCTCTTGTTTAGCTGTCACTCATATCGTACTATACAGCTCTGCCCTCTTGGCAACTCTGGTCATGCTTTAATGTAAGTAATTATATCTTTCCGCCCTCCCACCTGGCAAGAAACTCCTATCAATAAAATATCTTTCTGTCATCAACGAGTGGTTTGGGGCTTGTTTCGTGATTTTTTTCGTGATGCCAAATTCAATGAAATTTTTAATCATCCTGATCAAAAATGACCGTTTGAGATCATCTCCTGGGTGAAAGCTGGCATCGATACTATCATTCTAGCAAGGAAATACCAAGTTAAACCGCGTTCATCCTCTTGGTTCTCACCTGCATATTCAGCCGCAATTACCCACAGGAATTACTTCTTCCGGCTGTACCAGAGCGACACGTCTGATTGTAAAATATGTCTTTTTCTCTTTGCTTGTATCGTATCTTCAAAGAAGCAAATTTACTTTTGCTGATACAACGTATAGCATCTCACAAGTTCGGTTCTAGAGATTACTGGCGGCTCTGCAAGGATACACTGAACAACAGCATATCCTCAATCCCTCCTCTGTTCAATCAATTCAAAGCCCTGACATCTAGAGCAGATAAGGTTGAATGCTTTGCACAGAAATTCTCTTCCAACTCAACATTCAACTCATCTGGGGTACCCATACTTTCTTTTTCACCAGAAACAAATGATCTACTGAGTGATATTGGCATAAGCCCGTCACTAGTCTCGGACATCATTTCGAAATTAGATTCCCATAAGACAAGCGGAGGTGACGCGTCACAGTCGTCGCCCTAAAGAAATGTGCTCCCGAGCTGACTCCAATTCTTTCCAAACTCTACAACTATTGCCTCGCTTATTACTATTTTCCAGCTTGTTGGAAGTCCTCCACTGCAATTCCTGTTTTTAAAAAATCTGGAGAACTACGTGATCCCTCTAACTATCTCCTATCTGTTATTCTCCTAACGCTTTTCGGTAAAGTATTGGGGGCTTTAATCAATGCTGAAGTGGTTAAGCATGTTACCTCTCACGACCTACTCTCTAAAATCAATAAGCCTTCCGTTCTTCTACCGCCGACAGTACTAACGGCCGTCACTGAATATTTATATAAAGCTCTTGATAATAATTGCGAAACTCGAGATGTGGTTCTAGTTATCACAAAAACGTTAACAGGGTTAGTAAGCTCGAAGGCTGCGGTATTAGAGGACGATTGTTTGATTTAATCCAATCATTCCTATCCTTTGAACGGGATCGCTTCCAGATTCGCGGTGGTACCCCAAGGCTCTATCCTGGGCCCTATGCTGTTTCTGATCTTCAACAATGATCTTCATGATGTCATCCGTACTCAAGTAGGCATTTATTCAAATGATATTACCATTTATTCCTTTCTCAATAGAAAAATCCGTCAGAGCTGACAAAGTTAACCTGGCCGCTATTCTTGAAGAGGACCTCCAATCAATGGTTAAATGGAGCAGAGAATGGCTTGTAAATTTTAATGCCTACAAAACTGAACTGTTCTCTTTTAATCACCATAGAGTAACTTTTCTGTCCTCCATCAGCATGGCTGATGCTAGCTTCCTGCAGAGGGACAAACTGCGCTTCCTTGACCTCGTGACTTCACTTTGAAACGACTACAGTGAATCAATATAAAAGTTGGGTCACTGTACCGTGCCAAAATTTTTTTCTCGTTACGGTCCATCTTGTACATTTACAAATCTACCATTCGTTCGTGCATTGGATACTGTTGCCATATCTTGTCTGGTGCTCCTTCTATTCATCTCGAGTTTCTTGACAAAATCCAAAGCATGTAATCGATCCTGACTTAGCATCTCGACTTCAGTGACTTTCTTACTGATTGACGTGGATCCCCTCTGTCTTTTCTACAACTATTTTCACGGCAACAGTTCTGACCAGCGATCTTCCTGATGCCCCGAATACATGAATTTAAGCGTGCTATTAGTTAGGCATCTAGCCACCACGCTTTCTGTCTTGAAATACTTCAATGTAACACAACCATTTCTACTGCATCACGCACCTCCGCCTAATTCTCTTCTGTTTACTTCTGTCTTCAAAATGTAAAGGCAACGTCAGTCGGCATTTTTTGTCTTCTTAAATCACGTTCATCTTTTATCCATTCCCCAATTCACACTATATCCAGTCTTTTTTCTCTCACTTCACTCTTTGTAACCTCCTGCATACTAGTTGGCGATTCCTGCTTCGTGTGATACGGTTAATATATATATATATATATATATATATATATATATATATATATATATATATATATATATATATAAGTGATAGAAATTAGGAATTAAGTTATTCATCGAGTCTAGAAGAAACCTCAACAGGACTGTTAGGAGGATTTGAGATAATTATAATTAAGTAAATCATCGAGTCCTATGGTTAATGAGAAACTCAGATGATTTCCACCACAATATTCAAGCCGGGCTATATCGAGTCTGATTCGCTACCTCTTTGTCACCGAGGCCCGTTGGAGCAGTTGGTATGGCGTTTGCCTGATAACGTAACTGTTCAGGTTTTAATTCTCTGTAGTGGATGCACACTACTGATGAGTCCCAAATATAGGACGAAACGACCGTCCAGTGCTTTCTGCATTCTGTTGAATTTTCTTCTAGTCTCTCTCTCTCTCTCTCTCTCTCTCTCTCTCTCTCTCTATATATATATATATATATATATATATATATATATATATATATATATATATATATATAACAGAAATAAACTGGCCCGGTTTCGTCACAAATAAAGAAAATACTTGATGAGATTCTACAGACGAATACTGCGTATATGAGAAATGAAGAAAGCTATTATGAGAAAGAGATTGTTAAACTGTTTAGAACATGAAGAAAGAAGGATTAGAGAATTTAATACTCACAAGACTCATCCATCGAAGTCGAGCGAAGTAGCACAAAACGGCAAGTACCCTGTGAGATGTCTGAACATATGCTGAAAGACAAAAGTACAACTCACCCAAAAAGAGCAGGTAACATTGAGAAGAAAAGATAGGAAATTATATACAAGAATTTGTTGCCTTTGTCATGATCGGATGTGACGCGCATCTTTACACAATACCACGACTGAAAATTATATCTGTACCTGCATCGACAATCAGCGAAGAAGAAGGCGAATAATGGGCACCTGATCTTTAGGCTGTCATGTCCACAGCTTACATTATTCATACGGTAAGACTCGGCCATAAATAAAAACAACGCCTTCCCGCCCAATAATCTCTTACATCTCTGCATTCGTTCTCTCATTTGTAACGATTTACATTCACACAAAGTTCTTCCCGTGAATTCTCTTCATGCTTGTAGCAAATACATGATTAACACATTCGATATTGCCTTGGCTAGTTCAAACTTTAGATAATGTCATTTATTGTTTTGTTAAAGTTACCATTAGAAATTGCTACATAAGACAACTCATTCATTTTAGTAAATAAAATTTAATTTATTAACACATTACCTGCTATGTAGCATATCTTATCACTTACATATTTTCTGTTTTTCTAAAACGAATAGTGGCTCGGAGAAAACGGAGAGCCGAGTTCGAATTCCACTCGTTTTCTATATATTCACTTACGCGCAAATACCATTGGGAAAAGTATGAATCCGCCTCTTACTGTATCTATAGGTTAAATAGTAGAACTTGTAGCTGAAAAAAATTAATACAAAATTCACTCGCAAAATAAATGCAATTATACTTATAACCTAAAATATTTCGGCCTTAAATAACCCATATTGTTTATAAAACGTAAGAATCAAAATCAGTCAATACCATTAAAAATTGCTAAATCCATTTCTTGTGCTTTGTTTTGCAAATTAAATTTTTCATATTCATTATTAACTTGGAATGTTTATATAAAGACATCTCTGGTTTTGTTATAGTCGCTATTGAAAATTAGTATAAAGAATTGAATTGAACTACATTTGCTTTGGTAAATAAAATTATATTTATTAAACTACAAATTATGACCATAATGTACATGCTTACTATTTTTATCCATATAATATATTATGACGTATTTATATGCATAATATCTATATTACCATAGTTATTTATATTGCCTTAAATAAAACTACCTGCCTTCAGATTCACGTGTGCTTTATATGTTAACAATCAGTATAAAGTACTTTGTAATCTCTCTCCAGGAAAATTTCATAAAAGTATCAATTCTGTTTTAAACCATTAAATAAATCAATAGATTCCTAAAATAAAATGTAGGTAGATACAAATATATAGGTACATATAGATATATAGGTACATATAAATATAGAGGTAGATATAAATACAGAGGTAGATATCAATATATAGATACAAATAAATATATAGATACATATAAATATATAGATACATATCAATATATAGGTACATAAATAATATACAGGTACACATAAATATAGAGATATATAAATATATAGGTACATGTAAATGCCTAGAAATTGATAGTGCTACGCTTGAAGTAATGCAAAATTCATGAGATATTCAGTAATAAAATTATGAAGAATTGATTATATATGATAATGTACGACTTGGCTGAAAACTGTATATAGCAGGTGTAACAGCATTGGAATAATTGTCTGTCCTACAAAATGGTTAATATCTAAAAACTATATATAGCAGGTGTAACAGCATTGGGATAATTGTCTGTCCTACAAAATGGTTAATATCTAAAAACTCACAAAACTAACTGAGTTTCTTTTTTCCAGGTTTTCAGATAAGACGTTTAGCCATCTTGACACCATTTTTCGTAACAATTACAGAAAAACCCTTTCATTTATTCAGCTATAAAGAGAACAGGTTAAAATCGTTTTGTGTCAGTCCAAGTGCCTTCTCAATTGAGCAATGGTCAGATGGAAAAGATCATTCAGGCCTTCAGTAATGGTACCAACATTTATATTCTGGTTTCCGTCTTGAAATTCAATTCAAGAATCATCACGAGAACGGTGAATTAATCTAAAAAAATGTACAGTAGTGAGGAAAACTGGATCAGGAGATCACAACAGCAAGTTGGATTCATTTCAACTCAGGACTAAACACACTCTTATTGTTCAAAGTAGTGTCCAACAGTGTTATAAAAACCTTGAGAATTCCAATAAGATATATTTAATCATTTCTAAGAAACAACAGTTGAAAGCTTAATCTAATAATTGGACAATTCTGCTGTTACATCCGGTATGTGTTCTTATGTGTTTGTAGGAATATATCCTAAACAAAAATGGAGGTGATAAGACAAAGTGGAAGTGCTTTTAAACGACGCGTTTCGCCGAACGTCTGTTGCTTTCGATTTCTTCAGGTCGGAAAGGAAGGCAAAAATGTGTGTAAAAAAAAATTCATGGCGATGATGATTAAGAGGGGAAATAATTAAATAAAAAGAAAAGGAAATAAAAATAATAACCTTAACATAAAAGAACGATAAAAAAAAATTATAAAGGAAATTATTTCTATATAAAGAAAATATAATGATTTTTGTAGAATAAAATTATCATTATTTTAATAATTTATGCAAATGTCAGTGATCTTCACATATCTTTTTTCGCTTTCCCTGTCAATGATTTTCTTTTCCGCTTACAAAAATCCAAATGGAAGATTATTGTTTTCGGGATTAGCGCGAACTGTGACTCTACAGTCAGAGATTAGAATGAAAATGCCGTTATTTTTTATTTGTATTCTCTTTAGATCAGGCCGTTATAAGTGTAACAACAATCTGCCATTCGTGTTATGTTCTCTAAGACATCACGCATAGAAATAATCGAATCCTTACAATATCGACTCGGGCGATTTTCATTAACTTTTCACTTTAAATCGTTTTTATAAAATCTATTCATTGAGTTTGGACAACGTGACACTTTGATCAATTAACCTTGTCTGTTAACAGATTTCCTTTATTGATATATAGATCTCAGATATAAAAATTTGACAAGCTTTTCTCTAATGATAGAACACCTGAAATTTTCACGCTCCACCAGTACGCAAAAATTGTAGGAAATATCAGTAGAGATTGATATGATGTCTGACATAAAGAAGAAATGGAGTCACTATTATCCCGTCTTCACTACCAATACTCCGTTGTCTAATTTGTGAACAAGACATCAACAACCTGTCATTTGTTATGGTACTAAAGAGCATTCATCTGGCAGTCTTTTGTATAACTGCCAAATACTCAACAAAATGAAAAGGAAGAACCGTACGGTCCTTATTAAACATAAATTCTTCAGCATCGATTATATAAAGTTGGAACTTCAGGGACCCGATTCATTTGCCAAGGAAGAAGAAGAAAGGCAATCGTTTCTACTTAGGGTTGATGTCTCCTGGCAAATAGGAATTATCAAAATACCGCTCAGAAAAATTGACGTATTAATATCTAATTCGATTTCAGTTATGGTGGATTTTTCCGACGTGAGCCTCGTTCGTTAGAAATTCTAAGATTAACGATGTCTACCTGCATATGAAATAGCAGACGGTTTTTTTCTTAAATCAAAAAACAATAATGAAAAAGATGTACCGTATTACTCGCCTATTTTGAAGCTAATTTTAAGTGGGTCGCGTCATACATGAAATATAAAACTAGCGTATATACTGCTGGCCCTGCCTATGCTGTTGACCAAACAATATATCTATTTACTGTAGTCAAAAGTACAGCTATATTTAAAATAAACATGAATTTAACAACTGTAGTTTTTCTTAACTGTATCCGAAAATAATGCAACGTAATATTCACATATTAGTTTCTTATAAAATACAGAAGATAGCGAATATGCATCTTTTCCATTATCTCTCTATGTTTCTCAGATGACGTACTGTGCAATCATTTACATTGTTTACATTTGTTCGAACTGCTGTGCTTATTTTTATCGTTATATTGAGGACAAGTTGTGTTAAAGGGAGATAAACGGAAGAAGCATGGCACGTGGAACTAGAACAATCTACCCCTTGGACGAAATAAAGGGTTCAGTTCGAAATTCCAATCACCTGGAGAAGGCCGGAAAGCACGACGGCCTAAACAAGTTGTTTAACTATTTCTTGTTTGGTTGTTTACGCAATGAGTACAGCGTTACTAACGATACTTTTATCATTCTCTTTTACTTTCTAATTATAAAATGGAATAAAGAGATAGACGAAGAGAGGTTAGTCTATTGTAATTTGGTCTCTCAAAAAAAAAAGGAACCCGCATGATACACGAGATTGATGAAAAAATCACTTTTTATAAGTGCAAATGAAGGAGAAACAAGATACACGGGATCGCGCCTTACAGGAGTATATACGGTAATTAAAAATTAAAATTACGGAACGCAAATGGGACCTCAAATCAGTTTTATTAGGCTTCATGGTTGGATCGAGAACTTACTTTTTAGCTATTTCTTATCAGCTTACCATTTTGCTGATTGTAAGTTTCTACCTTGAGTGACTCTCGAGTCTTGCATTGAGTAATATTTAATCTTTCTTTAAAAAATTCCTTGTACTGTGTTACTGTCGGCTAACACATACACTGCTAGTGTATCTTAGGTAATATAACCTGACGGAGCCCAACCCTCCCCAATTTGGTCTGAATTCAGTTTTTCTTCTCCTAGACTGGTTGCCACCCTAGGCTATAGGACAAAGTCTGACTTGCTATTTATCCATAGTTGGGGAGAAGAGTTGGAGTCATACATTTCTCAAGGGTATTGGCACATAAGTCATTACAATGAACCCGACTGTAAACTTCATTCGGAGCCATTATCCATTGCACCACCCACACATCCATGAATAAAGAAGATTGTGAGTAACCAGTAATTCTTAAGGACAATAGAAAGAAATAGGACGCTTTCACTTAGAATCAGAAAGAGAGAGAATTTATTGAATACATAATGAGGAAAGACTGCTTGGAACATTTGACACACAGAGGGATATACTGAAGGAAAGATGAATGCAAAGAATCTGTTATTTAACAAGTATTTTGTATGTTTTGTTATCAGAACAGGATGTGGCAAGGATAGCGATAAGACAAACTTTAATACGACACACGTGTTGTGGAGCGCCGTGATCGCCCACATCCTGAAGGGACACGCTACAGAGGTGAAAACTGTTTAAATTTACATAGAAGACCAGAAATATCAATTTAGAACGTGCAATTTTAAGAATTCTATTTTCGACTAGATTCCGCGTCGAAATTAAAGGTAATTTCATCTCGAATTTATACTATTTCAGGGGATATGTCATGTCGGTCTTTCCCTGAAACGAAATGCCTTACTACGAATTTTCGTAAAGTGGGAATTACCTCTAATATTAAATATTAATAAATTACGTATGATTCATTCGATTATTGAATGTTATGAATTCGAGAAGGGCGTATTCCTGAATAAGTGATGTAATTTTCATGATAAACCATTTCTGGCGCCTAAATAGCTCTGCTCTTCTTCTTCTATCGGTAGTCTGACTACAAATCTCTGAGCAGAAAATTGACAGGCGAAATGTGCCAAGCAATATCAGTTAATTAGTTGGGCTTCGTTGTTGTCTTCTAATAAAGATAAGAAAGTAACAACATCCACGAAACAGCGTTAAATTGATTCCTTGGCTTCACGTTATCATTTCAATGAATCGAACTTCATGTAATATCAAATTCGGCGTATACGATTAAATACATATAACTCGTATATAGTCATAAGAAAAGCTTATTACCTATTCATATCTTTCTCACACCCGCACACATACACACACACACACACACACATATATATATATATATATATATATAGCACATCCTTTAATTTAAAGATATTAATTATTATACATCTGGCAATGTATTAATTTTTCATTAACTTCTTGGTTGCAATTAGAACGCTTATTTGATAGACATTCAATCCCTTGCATATTTTAAGGTAGGTTAAGGTGGGTTCCATTTTAATCTTAAAAGAAGTGTCAACTATGATTCAAGACTTTTAACTGAACTACATTCAGTCACTATGAAAAAAATCAAATGAGTTTCTCATTTGAAAAGAGGAAAATGTGGCAAACGATCGAAACAATTTTTACTCGGCAAGCTTAGGGTTAGGATTAGGGTTAAAGTTAGGGTTAGGGTAAATGTGCCAAGCAATATCAGTTAATTAGTTGTGCTTCGTTGTTGGCTTCTAATAAAGATAAGAAATTAACAACATCCACTAAACAGCGTTAAATTGATTTCTTGCCTTCATGGTATCATTTCAATGAATTCAACTTCATATAAATTCGGCTTATGTGATTAAATATATATAACTCCTATATAGTCATACGAAAAGCTTATTACCGATTTATAACTTTCTTACAGAACATACCCAACACACACACACACACACACACACATATATATATATATATATATATATATATATATATATATATATATATATATATATATATATATATAAAGAAAAAATATACTCTTAAGGTGTACTATATTTATGGGATAAAGTGCTCAGTATCAGAGATAGTGCGTGTGTAAATATAAAAGTGAACATAGAAATCTACACTTAGAGGCGACAGGCTGTTTCATGCTAGACGCAATCGTCAGGCCACCTCTACGTTCAATTTTATATATATATATATATATCAGGATATGAGCTATCATGAATCTCCTGTAACTAATGTTACCTCTTTCCCAATTGTCTTTGTCTTTCTAGTCATTTTTGGTTTCCTCTACTTCTTTTGAATTCAAAGTGCTTTATGAATACTAAATTTAGTCTTCTTTGCACGTTATGCGTCCCAGAAATTATGCTTATTCCAATCAGCACGAAGTCACAAGTCATCGTGACCGAGGGTTTAGCCGTACTAGTCTTGTTCAGACTGATAATCATGTTCAATAACGTGCTTTCTCCCACAAACTGTAACTAAGGTACGGTCAGCATAGTTAGAATATAAAACACAAATGTGCCGGAGCAGGCGTTTGCATAGGGAATTGGTTAGCTGCCCTAGTAGACGAGCATCCTGGGATACGAGTGACCAGCCATATATAAACGAGGAAACGATATATATATTTTATATATCAGAACAATTTTAAGAAAAATCTATGAAAAATTTGAATTTTTTGCGAGAGAACGCCGAACTTTTTTTTATTAGTGTCCTTAGTTTTTACCACAACAAAATGTCGAATAGAGATCAAAATATCCAAGGATATGATTAAATATCTAGATTTATTTTTGCGAATTTACACATAGTTATATAAAAAAAAAATTCAAAGGGCCTAATCTAATTCTTAGAAAAATATGTATATACCTGTCTATATTTCTGAGATGAGGTATTATAACTATTTACACTATTTAGATTGTTCGGACTGTTTTCCTCGTCTTTGCTGCCATATTCAATGCGTTTTTTTTTATTTTGTTTAATGCAGTGCCTTGACCCAAAGACTTGAGAGTTCAATACCTTGCCACAGCAGAGGTGAACAAAAAGTTTGAGATTTGTGTTAATGGCAAACCTTTAATATACGATGTTCTTTTTTATGATATCAGACGTGTTGAACAGTTTTTATTACAGTTTCATGATATAAAACATAAAAAGTGACATCGAGATAAAGATCTAAACATCATTAAAACTCGTTCAATTCACCTATTCTTAGTGATTATAACATTTATTTAATTTTTATGGACTTCTTATTTGAATACTGCTGGCTAAGACATACTATGTGGAATCAATCGCAAAATATGATACTATCTAATCTCACTTCACAATAGCAAGATAAAAATAGCGCCCTGTCTGGTCAAAATCCAGTCCGTTGGTGGTGAAACTGTAGTGACCTCTCCAGTGCACGGACCTGGGCGATAGTATATCGAAGCCATGCGCTGTCCTGTCTATATGCCCCCTCTCTCTCGTCAAAGGGAATACAATGAATTATATTTAGGGACGGTTTGGCTGCAGGATTTCCCTGTGGTATAAATCAGCGTTTTCCTTTCCCTAGATGAACTCTGCCTTTCTGGGATTTTCAGTTCCATCTTCACGAATGCAAGATAATGCAAAAATGATGATATTAATTTGAACAACACGTTGGATAATGACAGTGATTAAGCTCGAAACTTCTCACAACTGTAAGAAAGCAGAATAGCGCAAATATATAAATCTGAATAACTTACAGAATGATAGCAAGGATTGCTCTCAAAATGTCTTTTAATACTAGAAATGCGGGAGAACGCGCTCAAATTATTCTGAGTGTCACTTTTCTAAATGGCACTAATTCTTTTCGAATTTGCTCACGATAACATTCCAACAGAACAAAGAATTTTACATGTTTATCCGAAAAGTAGTAATTTTTCTCTTCCCATTGAGAAAGGTGATCTAAATTGAGACAAATTGTTTACAAGAAAGAAAATCTTCAGGTCAAATATATTTCTCTTTCTTTTTCTGGAAACTCGTTCAATATTTTTGTTTTTGCAAAATCTGCCTACATTATTATTTCCAATGTCTTATTACGACTTTCATCGAAATTTGCAAACATAATTTGTCGCCATTTGACAAAAACGTTTATACTTAAGTACGTTTCTAGATCTTGTATTCAAGTGTGAATACATTGTAGAAAGACAAGTGTATAAAAACATTCTGATTTTATCGATGGGAAAATACGTACAGTGTGTTGCTGACTTTACTGTCAAGTTTTAGAAGACCATATCGAATTGAAACCTTTACGAATAGAACTAAAGCAGCAGAAACATGCTTTTACTTACACCTTTTGACTCTATGAGATGTAACTTAAAAGTAATCCAGAAAACTTTAAATCTCTATATTGGATATTTAGCTTTCTGCTGTACGTTTTATATGATGTATATTATCTTTAAAAAGGAATCAAAATGGTTATTGGCAGGAGGTTCAAATAATGCCATATTAACATTTGTGGAGTTAAAATCTTAAGGGAAGGTGTATTCAAAATCTCGATCGTGAAAATGCATTAAGAGTAGTTACTTGTTTCTAAATGATTTTTGCACGCATTTGCTAAATGTTAGACGGTCATCGGTCTTTTGATTCATGTCTGACTAGACAAGATTTTTCCCGCAGTAGGTTGCCATTTTTTTCACGGTAGACTGGTTGCCTACCAAGACTAGTCTGTCCTGTTATTCCATCCATAGCAGAGGGAAATAGGGATGGATTCATGCCTTTCACATGGGCATTTGCGCATTAGTGATTGTAATGAGCCAGACTAGAATTTGAACTCGACTCTCTATTTTCTTGTTCCAAGCCGTCATCCTTACACCCACTGCACACTCTACGCATTTAATAGCTTTTCAAAATATGATTAACATTTTATTTAATAGCTTATACTTTGTCTGAAAAAGACACACTTGGATTTCTAGCACAGTCATCGACGGCTTCCAAATAATTCCGTCTAGCAATTTCAGTCAAAAGGGGGTGGTATGGGTTTCAGGTCTTTTCCTTTCAGGTCTTTTCCTTTTAGGCCCTTTCCTTTCAGGTCTTTTCCTTTCAGGTCTTTTCCTTTTAGGCCCTTTCCTCGCTCTGGGATCGCTTCCCCAAATCGATAACACCAAGAAGTCAGCTTTCTGATAAATCGAGCACGATGAGATACGAACCCGGGTCTTATGGTCGGAAAGGGAACGTTATAAAACTATTCGGCCACTCGCCCATCTTGTCATTTACTGATACTAAATAAAACGTAAAATAAATATTTTCATTCTGTACAAAGCAACATTTTTAATGGGAAACATCTTTCAACTATTTTATTTAAAAGTAATTTGGAATTTCTTTTTTTTATTATTATAAACCTGCTGGTGAATTCTTTTCCAATTTATACTCGAGCGATTGTGAAACTAAAATGTATAATGTCAGACTTACCTCAGGTATTTGCATTCGCTTTGATAAGGGATGATTA
>OZ010591.1:108171428-108238928 GCA_963932145.1 Acanthosepion lycidas
GAATTTATGGAACAATGGCTGCCCGATTCTGAAGTAGCAGACGTCATATAGAATACGAATATACTTGGGAATATTTAGTTTTCCTCGAGACACTTATCTATTCAAAACCTGGAGACAAATTACACAGGTAAAAAATTATTTTTGTTGGAAATTTTTTACACATATCTAACAGATATTATACGCTCATCAAGATGTTAGATAGTTAAATTGAATTTATTAACAGAAATCCCAATAATATACGCAAATCCACCAAAAGTAACGCCGTCGATTTATTTGCGCGGACCACATTGAGCAACATATCACTATCGGATAGAGCAAGTTTTCAAATAGAGAAATAATATTTTGGCCCATAGATATTATATTTTTAAATGCTTTTTATTTCGTGGTTGTCAGCCGTGCAAGACTACTGCTGAAACGCATTAGCCATAAGCTAACCGTGTTCACATCCATTGTTTAATCTCCGTAAATATTCATAATTGATCTTCAGTAAACTTTTATCTTCAACAATTTAAAGGCAATATCAAACATTATCTTAATGCCTGTTCTTTTAATGTTCTGTCTCCTTTATAGTATTTGTCTTTTTTCTCATATTCTCTAACACTCAATAACTGCTTGCGTCTTAGTAACTTTATTGCCTTGTTTCGAAGTGAAATGATTAGATTAGATTAGAATATCCCTGTATACAATTTTCAGGAAAATTAAATTTCAAGGGCACATATTGGTTTGTAATGCTCATTCCTATCAAACTCTATTTTACCAGACTGCATCAGATCAAGTATCTAATCTGAATTGTAAAAAGATCAATCTATGAAAATATTCTAACGCTATCGATATTTTTTTTAATAAAATGCCATTAAATGTAGTGGGCTACTAAATGAAGTAATTGTATGATCGTGTACAAATTTGCGAAAAGAAGTGCATATTATAAGGATATGTAGGATAGACAACGATTGGCTTTAGATTTGAAGATGTTAAGACTGCAGTGATCGAGTAAGCATCACCTCAAAAGTCCGTCCCGCAATACAAAAGTTCTAGGTAAGAAACAGTCTGATTGCAATTTCCTCCTTATCAATGAAATACGGAGACAATGAGGATTACTTGATCATGTGTACGTGGCCTGTTGAGTCGCAGTTATGAAGTTCTGAGCTAGTGGAAACAATATATATATGTATGTTATCATTTCAAGATTTTAGATGATGTTTCGAATCGAGCAGCTTGCCAATAGAACTAAAGCTTTTGTTTGGTCTTTGGGGTTTGTAACTTGAAAGGAACCCAGGAAAGAAATCCAAGCACAGATATTAGAAATATAGCGTCCTGCTGTATATTTCCTATACTACACGTTATCTAAAAAAAAATAATGGATTATTGGTATGAAGTACAACTACTGCTATACTACTAGCATCCACCGCCTACCTGATAATCTAGTATAGTTTAAGATTATATATCTTTGGAACGACCTCTGTGTGTCGTCAGAAACTTCACTTCTCGGGCAAAAAATTCGTTTTTAATTATTTATTTCGCCCCACTCTTGATAAAGAAGACAGGGAATTTTTTCCCACGCTTGATATTTCGCTAGGAATAGGATTACCGTTTTACTTAATAGCATATAAGGCGCATAGAAAAACACTCAGATTTCAGGAAGGAACATTTTCAACATACCGTAAGTTTAAACTCGCCAAATCTTTATATTGGCTCATGTAACGATAAGCCCGCAATAAACCACCATTTGTTAGAAGCCAGAACGTATGGCTGTCAACAAGAGAAAAAAACCCAATACGCAAGCTATGTAATGGAAGATGTCAAAATCAAACAAGAAGCTTAAATATCTGGGGAGTGTCTTCCAAAAGCTAATGTATAGAGAAACTAGAAAATATCGTTAGAAACAAAGTTAATGCTGAACAACTTTGTAATAACAACCCTCCAATATGGCGGTAGATGCTGACAACTTCCTCTCAGATGACGTGAATAACGATGCATGAGAAATGAGGTTTTTACAAGAAGATGCTGATAAAACCATAGACCGGGCAATCGAGGAAGTTTCCAGGAAAATAGAAACAAAAAGGAGAATTATGTATAAAATCAGAAAAAGACAGTTGAAATTTTTGGGGCGTATAATAGGAAAAGAAGGTTTGCAAATATTGAAAACTGACACTATATATATAAAGGCAAGAGTGAAAGAGAGAGAGCGAGAGAAACATTCAATAACCTACCTGACGATTTTGTGTAAATGGATAACTGAATATGGAGTTGATGATTTTAAAAAGAAAAATATTGTTGAGACATACGAAGGATAGACATTTATGAAGAGTATTGGTACATGCAGAGAGAAACAGTTTCTCCTATTTCTATGATGGAAATGGTTTTTCTGTCTCAAATCACGTCATTTTTCTCTTATAATCCAATGCATTATGGTGCTCGGAAACTAATAACCTATTTCACCTCTATCAATTCTGAGTCAACCAATCAAAGCAGAAGCAAGTTTGAATGATAGAAAATTGTGCTGAAAATGATTTGCTCACAGGGAAATGCATGGTTTCTAGTGCAATTGAGAATTGAATTGAGAAAATTTGCAACGAGGAAATTTGTATTCCTCGAAAACTTGAACTTGACAATCAAAAAGAACGTTATAGTAGACATTTTAATCTGGAATGCTGAGCATTTTTCATTTTGTATCTCACTGTTGCGGATTAATTGGATTTTGCATGTCAACAAAAAGAAAACAAAAACGTTTTGATCACAAAATAAGAAACCATTGGCAACACCCTTGACTTTTCAGAGAAGTCCTTACTTTTTGACTGATGGAATATAAATCATGTCTTCTATTACAAGCTACTGGACCAAGGAAGTACTATCACAGTAGATATTTATTGTTGGTAACTATGTGGGTTAAACGAAGTGTTCAGCTTTGGTAGACATAACAGGTGTTATTCCCCAGCATTCCAATGCACGGAGACTCTTCAAAAAATGCCATGGAAAAATATCATCTTTAGAATGCGAATTCCTTACAGACTTACTAAATTTAACACCTACAGATTTCCATTTCTTTCAATCACAAGAATATTGTCATAAGCGACAGAATATCCATAAACAAAAAAGTAGAAAAATGTAATTAAACCATTTTTCGGAGACAACGCCTCACTAATTAAACGTGTAAACTTGACTTAACGTTGCTCTGCAGTCGTTTATAAATATCATTGATTATATTTTTGATTAATAATTTTTTAATCATTTTACCTCAAACAATGAAATAAAGCCTCTAAGATGCGATTTACTTAGGGGTTACTGAGTATGAAAAAAATATTATTGAAGAGAGCGAACTATGAAAAAAAATTAAGAATCCAGAAGATAATGATTAACATTCCATTTAAACTTTTGAAGATCAAAGGTGGCTGGAGAGCAAGAGAGCTCCACAAGCGAGATGTGCGGTAGAAGAAACTGTTATGATAGAAGTATATGTAGCCATTTTAACTTCAACATGCGACCTTCACGACAATCTAATATTGCACTTAAATCCATTAGATCTAGGCTCATAGATGAAAGCTTGTCAGAAGAATTAACATGAAAATATTTATTGAAAATGTACACGAACGATATGTTACAGCGGCTTGAATGTAAATTAAGCCGAGATGCCAAGTCAGGATCAATAACATTGCAGAATTTTACGTTACATTCATTTAAATGAATTTTTCTCGTAATATAAAATTACCTTCCGGACACACATGCATTTCTTTGCTTTATGTCTCTTTGTTCTGGTGTAATTATTAGCCATCGGTTCTCACTAGATCATTTACGACTGAATCGTGAATTTGATCCAGACTGAGCCCTCAATACTTTCTCAATAATCTACGCTTAGCAAATCACTATTTATGTGCTTTAAATGCAAAATGGAGTGAAGGATTGATAAACCAAGTTTGAATTGGTTTATAATATGCGTATACTTAGTTGAAATGATCGGCTTTGTATGCAACAAGAAATTACAATAACACGTCAGGTGTTATTTACTGAGGACAATACACTGGGAACTATCCACCTGTCTCCTGCAACAGTAGTTGGAGTGCCTGGATTTATCATGGAAAAATCCAAAATCTACATTCGCCAAATAACGCCTTGGAGGCCAATTGAAAAAAAAAGGCATCTATTTTCCCCGCCATTTTGGTTAGAAAACTTGAACAGTCGACAGATTAGTTGACAAAGAGAAGTTGGCGAACAAGCCTTTTTGACATATTAATCTCCTAAACATTTTCCTAAAAATTGCCGCTAAAATCTATCATCTCCATAACTAGCATTGACAGGGTGCAATTGCATTTCTTTATCGGTGCAGCCTACTAAAATCAAATCTGCTCCCCAACGAAAAATAGACATCGCATGGGAAAAGCATTTTGTTAATGTCCGACAAGACGTCATGATATTAATACTTTTATCATTGAATCACACAGATCCTTGAACTAAATACACATTGACAGATGTGCAAAGAGAAAAGAAAAACGCCCCTTCAGACTGATGAGGCGTCACCATAGCATCGTAGATCTCACGTGACAAAATCGATCGAAGTTGGGGGTGTGACTGGGTTTGAGGCTCACCTCGTTATAAGAAGTGGCGCTCGTGTTAAGAATAAAAAAGGCGCTCTGTATCAAGAATACGGTGTGAAAGACGTCTTTTACAACTGAGCAGATGTTGATAGGAAATACACTCACTCACAGTCTCTCTCTCTTTCTCTCTCTCTCTCTCTCTCTCTCTCTCTCGTCTATTCTTTTTCCCTCCTTTTCTTTTTGATTTCTAGTGTTTGTCAAGTTCTTTTTTTCTTTTTTTGTATTTTTCCTCTATCCTGTCTTTTTATCTTCTGTCTGTCTCTCTCACCTGTTTTCACGACTTTCTTTTTCTCTTCTTTCCTTCTCTTTTCTATTTTCTCTCTTTTAATTTTCTCTCACACTCTCTGTAGTAATTTTTATTTCTTTTTCTATCTATCCATCTTTCTTTATCTTCTCTCACTTTATCATTCTCTCGTTTCTTTTTACATCTTTTCTTTTTTTTTTTTATTTCGTTGTCTCTCGGATTCTTTGTGCCTTTCTTTCGCTTCTTTGTGCCCCTTTTGTCCTTTATTTTCACTTCTTTATTTTTCTCTCTCTCTCTCTCTCTCTCTTTCATTTCTTTTTCTATTACAGATGTTCTCTATCGCTCTCTTTCTGTCCCTTCTAGTTGCCTTTTTCTCCATTTTCTCGTTTTTCTTTTTATACGACTTCTTTCATTTTTTCTATTTTCTCTGTCACTAAATATATATATATAAATATATATATATATATAGAGAGAGAGAGAGACAGATAGATAGATAGATAGATAGATAGATAGATAGATAGATAGATAGATAGATAGATAGATAGATAGATAGATAGATGATATTAGTGGTAAATATACACATAGATATGCAAAATATGTAAATATATATACATACATGCATACACATACATATATATTTTTTGAATAAAATAAAATTATTCCAAGAAGATAGAATCCAGGTAGAACTCAATGTCCAGGACAGAGTAAGGATATAATAAAAAGGCTTAATCACTAATATTCCATGGTCATAATTTATTCCATTGGAATCGTAAATACGATCCAATTCATCAGACCTACAAATTCAAAGAGATATACATACATATATATACATGTATATATATATGTATGTATGTATGTATATATATATATATATATATATATATATATATATATATATATATATATATATATATATATATATATATATATATATATAGTTTTCTTCATCGTCTCTCTTTGTCTCTTTACTTTAATATTTCTTTCATTTATCTCTCTTTTTTCACATTCTTTCTTTTTGTTTCTTTTTCTTTTCTCTTTCTATATATTTTCATGTCTTTACAACTCTCTTTCTTTCCCTTTCTTTTATCTCTTTCTCTCTCTCTTCGTTTTTTTTTTCTTTTACATCTTCTTGATTTCCCTTTTTCTGCTTTCTCTCATTTTCTTTCCCCTCCAAATCTCCAATTATTATTGAAATCTGATTAATATAAATCAACACTATCAATTATTATATAGGCAATCGTTGACAGCATAATTTTGGTTAATAGGAGCTTATCACCTTGGCTATATTCTTACCCACATATCAAATTTCTTCTGACATCTTTATCTGCCAATTAATCAGCTCACTGAAGCCATTTAACGTCCGGGGTATGACGATAAACTACATCCAGCAGCAATGCCTCTGATCGAAACATTCTAAGGAATGTGGAACCCCCTCTTAACTGCCGTTGTTCCCAGGTCTAACATGATCCGGGGTGGTAAAACCTGTTATGGTCGCAGATATAGGTAAATAGTGACCCCCTCACAAACTGGAGTCAAAACATGAAAATATAAAAATACATTACAAAAAATGACCAGCAATACATTTTCATAGTATTTTTTTAAATTACCAGCAATATATTTTTTGAAAAGAAAATTACCAAAGCCCACAAAAAGATAAAACTTCGGCATTAATTGGCCAATAAGAAGTTGATATGCCGTTAAACAAACAAACAAACAAAACTAAACCAAAGCCATTTAATTCCCCGAGTTAAGATCTCTAAGACAAATATTACGTTCACTCATGTCATGGAAGGAAACAATATTTACGTAAATACTGAAATGATCTACTTTAATGGCACAATTCATAGCAACACTAATTTTTATATGCTAGTGATGACGATCAATTATTAAACAAAATCTTTTCAGATCAACATTGTTAAATGAAATGAAAACATAAGCACAAAAATGGATCCATATTTCTGAGTAAGATATTAATCCTTCTAATAGTCGGGTTCGTTGTAATCAGTTACACGCAATACACTTAGGAAATCCACTTCCCCTCCAAAAGTTATGGATTTATTAGTAGGACTTGTATTATTAGGTAATTATTATCACCAAAAGATACGTACAATCTGGAAATATATTCTGTCTTTAAATAACCTGCAAATGGTTGATAATCCGTAAAAGACAAATAAATCAATCAAACTAGGGTATAGGAGATCATTTAACCTCTCCTTCAGCTGTTATTTGTAGTCATTGTTTGTAACTAACTGCTAAAAAATCGATTTAATAAGCTTTATTCCTGGAAAGTGTTATTTTCAACATTGCATCAGATTGCGTGTGATCGGTCTGATCATGCGCAGTCGGAAACGATTAGTAGAATGAAATTTTCAGTGCCATTTGGAATTATATCTGACTCTGCTTTGTACTAGAGGGAAAAAAGTTGTTAATGACTGATTAAACTTGAAAAGCAGATGAAGGAGAATGAATACAAAGATCAAGAATTCCTGTTGTTCCAGTTTAACTTCACGTTTCCTTTCTGCTTCTTGAAGATTCTTGAGTTTATTCGTTTTTGAGCCTCGAACAATTCGATCGGATCTTTCACGCCTTCCAATACAGTTCCTCCGAGAATGGCATAGCTTATTGTCCAATCACATTTTCTAAATCGTTGTCCACGGTGGCTTGGACATGAAACACCGAGATTCATCTTACCGGTGTCCTTATATCGACTGCTAGATTTATTTAACATAAACTTCAAATAACAACAAATGTGTCTCCAAACGTTAACTGATATAGTATTCTGGGAACCAATGCAGAGAACAAGTTTTTTCCCTATATCGGAAAACGAAAAAAAAAGAAAAATATCCTTTACTTTAAAAACAGACTGTGAATGCATGTTCTCGGAATATTCTGAAATTCATTTTGTCGATATAAAGCAACTCTTTAAAATAACTTTTTAACTTTTTCCAACATTTTTTGGTCTGAATATCTGGTATGATGAGTTATCATTATTTTCGCTATTTATATTCAGACTATTGTCCTCATAATTATTGTTTTTTCACGTTTCAGTCGTTGTGCCCTACAACCTTCTTCAGGTGTATATCGACCTAGGTATCTTACAGGGAGTTCTGAAAATAACACTTTATTCAATCTACGAGGGAAGAATGTGCTCCTTTCTCTGCTGATGTCCGGGGATAACGTCTAGTTCTTATTTTTATTTGTGTACTGTTTCGTTATTGCTGGCCCGTTTTCCCTGAGTTCAAATAAACACTGCCCGACTCAGGGATTGAATTCAAAATTACTATATCATCAAATTTGTAAACCAAAGCTTTTATCCACGAAACCAGTGTTTCTCAACCATTTTAAGCAACGGCACACCTAGGAGCAAATGAAAATATCACTGCGCACGTAGCAAAATTTTTAAATAGTATATATTTAAATGTCATGAAATAAAACTATATATTTAAAATCTAATAATATTAATTCATAATTCAATATAACTTTGTAAAGATTTAAATTAAGCATGGATGTTGAATATGTAAAAATGTTAATATTCAAATAAATGGAAAAATAGTTTTATAAAAAATTCAAGAGGATAGCGTTGCATTCTAGTGTGTCACAGCATGGCGATTGCCAGTTACTGCAATAGACAATATACACCTGAGGAGGGTCGGAGAGCTGAATGGTCGCTACGTTATGATAACAAAAAAGATGAGGACAACCGTCCGACAATAAGAGGGTGAACCTGTTCTGATTTCAATCATTTTTCGTTCGTACACAATTGCAGTCATTACAACGTTGTTTCTTAAATATCAATGCCCGGTTACTTACCATCAAGCTGGGCCTACTTATGCACCTTATTTCAATGGGATCGAATTTACCTGGTTACCTAAATTCTGTTGGATAATGCAGGCAAATCGTAGCCTAAAGCATCGCTGTAGTTACCCCATTCCTCTGCATTCTTACAATACTAAACAAAGCGAAATAAATATCGACGTTGCAGGAAATTTCTACTTGTGTTATTATATGGTTTTCAGTCATATAAGGTTTCATATCTTTCATTTTTTTCTCTTATTTTTATTCTTTTATCCAAAAAACACGGCATTAAAGAAATGTAGCTGGCTATCAATCTCTATGAGTTATTTAATGACGAAATCTAAATATTTTGTAAGTAATTTCTATGCTTTTCAGGGTAAATATGTGCTTTTTAAATAAATAATTTGTAGAATCAAAAATATATTACTGATATTTTTTTAATATATAGTTAGTAATTTTACTACAAAAGGGTATTGCTGGTAATTTTGCTATAAAAATGAATTTTTAGTGTTGGATTGATAGTCATTTTACTATATATATATATATATATATATATATATATATATATATATATATATATATATATATATATATATATATGGTACTTAAATATTGAAATGGTACACCTAACCCACTCATATCTTATCTTCTCTCCCACCTTACTTCCTCACTTCGTTAATTTTACATATGCTTGATGAGGTCCATCAAAAACGTGTGAATTTCTTTTCATTTTTCATTTCAACCTTTGGAAGTAAAGTCTGATGATCCAGAACCCTGTTAAAGTGGTTGTGGTGAAATAACTTATTACATGGAACCTTAAAGTGGTCTGTTTTTTTTTTTCAAACAAATATATATATATATATATATATATATATATATATATATATATATATATATATATATATATATATATATATATTTGGTAGGGGGGGGCTGTTCAATATTTGCCTATAACTGGGACTGTAACAACGGCTACATTCCTGGTCAGAGTGGAACTGCAAACAACGGCTGTTAACAGGTGAATCCATAAAAAACTGCAATCTACTTTCTGCCGGCTGTAGTTTATCGTCATACCCAGGACATAAAGTAATGTAGAAAAAAATTCTGCTTGTAGTGTGTCAAAAGTTTTGGCACTTAAGCCAAAACTTTAAATCTAACCTGCTCGTTGAATATATATTTTTATATATGATCCTTTGATAGGTGTTCATATAAGTGCAAAAGATCATATATAAATGTATATATTTATATTACACTGTTTATACCCCTCCATCGATTTTGTTTATAACTACCTATAAGTCTTCTCATATCTATCTATCCATCTATCTACAGATTTTACTTCTATCTAAAGACATTATTTTATGTGCCTATTATGTCTACACAATGATTTCTAATGTATCCTTTATATATATATATATATATATATATATATATATATATATATATATATATATATATTTAAACCGTACATATGTATGTATTGATTTGGGTGTTTGTATCTATCTAGCAAGCTAGTTAGTGATTGTAATATATTGATATCTATTTATCTGTCTGTTTCAGTTTTTCGTATCTAGCTTTGAACCAGAGAACGTTTACAATTTTTATATTTCATTTAATGTTTCCCCCCTTTCTTTCTTGAAATTCAAATTATCCTCGATAATGGCTAAAAGTATAGTCGAAAGCGCTTAAAAACGGATTATTTACGAAGAAAAGAAATACATTGAAATCACTTTTAAACCTCCCCATTACACTAATTATTTTATATTCAATGCGAAAGAGAAGGCCCATATTCAAAAATAAAAAAACGGTCCTTCCTGAGAAACCCCGTGAATCAAAAACAAAATCCAGCCTACTAATTCTATCACATCTACAATTTAAAAGAATCGATCTAAACTTAACATAAAAGTCGTTACTACTAAAACCGAAACAATTAAAAATTAGTCAATACTAAGCAAAACAATAAGCTAAACCTGAAGGAGTTTACTCCATCGCCTGTAATTATCTGTCACAAAAAATACATCGGAAAAACCCCAAGGAATAGCTACTTACCAAAGAAAAGAAAAAGGCTCTAAATGTATTCGGTTCGGAAAAAATTCCCAGCAAAAAGCCGTGCGAATGTTATCAATATAACAAAATTAGTCCAATTAAGTACTGTAGGACGAACTGTGTCATAAGTTTTTTCCATTATGCCATAAAATTTCCCCAATGCTCGTCTTGATATATAAAAATATATATAGTTATGTCATATATATATATGTTTATTAAAGACATTTTTTATGTCAAAAGAATTTAAGTAAATGCTCTGTTTATAATAAACAGTATTAAATAATATTTAACGGCCTGAATGCCCGAGAAATTTTCATAGAAAATATCCGTCCTTTGACAGGATTCGAACCTGCATTCTATACGGAAGCGCCATTTAGCCGGGCGTGCCTAACCGATTCGGCCACAAAGGAGCGTTCGGTCGGCAAGGTTGAATTTACTGCTTATAAACTTCAATCTTCCATGAATTTTCCATTCATGAATTTGTGGCCGAATCGGTTAGGCACGCCCGGCTAAATGGCGCTTCCGTATAGGATGCAGGTTCGAATCCTGTCAAAGGACGAATATTTCTATGAAAATTTCTCGGACATTCAGGCCGGTAAATGTTATTTAATACTGTTTATTATAAACAGAGCATTTACTTAAATACTTGTATCTATAAAAAGAACGTTAAACATAAAAAATGTCTTTAATAAATAAATTGTCGGACTTTGTCCATTTCTTAATGTATATATATATATGTGTGTGTGTGTGCTCCATTATATTCTATATAATATTTCTGATAGAATAACATTCAATTAGTTATGTCCCATACGTGATACACGCTGAGGCGATCATGCATCTTTCGATACATGACTGACGAGGCAAATTTTTTCCCGCAGTAGATTGCCATTTCTTTCTGCGGTAGACTAGTTGCCATCCAAGGCTACAGAACCCGGTTTGTTCTGCTATTTATCCATAGCTGGTGGGAGGAAGATTGGGATTCATATCTTTCCCAAGGGTATCAGTACATTAGCGAATATAATGGATTCGACTGGAATTTGAATTTACTCTCCCGTACCTCTTGAATAACATTGCACCCATTAAAAATAATTTAAAATTGAATTTCACTGCTGTCTGTATTTTATATTTGAATAAAATGTGGTCTGAATGAATGAACAGAAGAAAAAGTGTTGTTATTTGAGTGCTCTCAAAGAAACTGATTGAATGTGGAGGAGGTGAATGATTTTTTATGGACAGGGACAATGAAATTGTTGTGAGCGAAAAAACAATTATTTATATAAATTCCCTAGATAGTAAGAATTTGTTCTGATTGGCGTACCAAACAGAAACAGCTAGAGGAGAACGGATGATGGAGAAGCAGTAGAAGTTGTATCAGGAAAAGAGATAGAAATTCAGTAATTGAGTGTGGTTTGTTTGGTCTAAAAGTTCCAGTACTGGTACACTAAGAAGGAAAGTAACCAAGGCCTAAGGACCAATATATTAATTTCAGTTCGTTTGTTTGACAGGAGATGGTAAGTACGTGCTCTTCACACAGGTTCATTTTGGTTAACCCACACAGATCAGGTATTTGAAATGTCTATTTGAAAAAGGAATTTAAGTAATTTAAGAAAAGCAGGATTGAATTCACATAGATAACATATACAAGACGTAAGTTCAGTCCAAGTAAAAAATACTAAAATGACTTTCACCTGTAAAGAATTTTGACGAGTATCCCTTTGAAAGGCAGGTATGATTAATTGCACACATTGCCACTGCAATACAATCTATCACTATGCTATTCAGCCTGAATTCCGTTCTATCTAAGCAACAAATTGTGCGGATCAATGAGTTAATTTACCAGGCATTACCAGGCAGAGCTCCCTGATACCAATAAAGTAAGAAATAAGCTAGTTTTCAAAACCCACGCCTTAAGTGTAGGTCACTCGCTGAATAATGAGTCACCAGAGACGGGTAAAACAAAATTTAAATTATAGAAGCGGTCGTACTCGGGCTCAAGTTGACATTCCACCATATATGTGATAGATATCGAAATATATGGTGAAATGATTATGGTGTTTTTAAAGGCGTTTTGAATTTCCCATGGCACTTAACCTCAGCGTTTGATTAAATTCCATTCCCGTTGACATCGAAAAAAATAAATAGAAAACAAGTCTCACGTTGATGGCTTGTTTGGTCCTGTATAACATTTTGGGCTTCTCTCCAAATTTTTGTGTATTTAAAAGTTTATTTGCGATAATTTTAAGAAACAGAAATTACATTTCTGGTCTGTTTATTGCTGGGCGTAAAAGCTCTTCGAAAACAAACAGGAAATTTTCCACGTTTATGAATTATTTTTGTATTACTTTCATTTATTTTCGAACACGTTTTGGAAAATACATCGCCACTTTCAAGTTACACGTAACTTGAAATATTTAACGGAGTATGGGAATAGAAACATTATGTTTTACCTAGAAATATATTTAACGCTTTTTAAATTGATGACAGACACAGAAAAATCCGAGAAAATGTTGTCGAAAGAGACGAAAGGACTAATCATCAATTACAAAACAGTCAGAATGCTTGTTTCCAAGACAAACTACATAAGTAATGGGATATGTTTTGTCGAAGTCAAAATCAGGCAAGTCTAAAAATGTTATTTCCGGAAATTGTCTTAACAGACGACGGATAATATGAAGCAGAAATCTGAAGGTGTCAGGAAATATAGATAGATGCCTTTCAAAAGCTAATCGAAGTAATAATAAGGAAGGTAATTTATCTAAAAGCAGGAAAACTCAGATTTTAAACCTCTGCTGCCTTGCAGCCATACCCAATCCTGAGAAAGGCTTCGGAAGTAAATCCTGAAGAGAAATCCGGAGCTGGAGTCTCTAAGACAGTCCACGGTAATTCAAATTGCAAGTTGAAGTCTGGCACAGGATAATCACTTCATGGCTTGAAAGAACTCTTTAGCCTTGACTGGCAGTCTTTCTAAAGATGGTATATCGACAAAAACACCCGATGTAGGGTTAGAGTCCCATATTTTGTATCAGTTACCGAATGAACTATCATGATGTCCACTAACCAAATTGACTTTCCCAGGCACCACAACTCGGGACTGAGGGTTGGACAATGGGGATCTCTGGACAGCAATTCAAGACCGGACAGCATGGAAAGAGATTGTCAATGGAGTTCCGACCAAAAATAAGGAGCTCGAAGGATTATGATGAATAATAAACAGGAAAGTTAGAAAGAAAGAAAAAAGTGCTGAAGCGATACGTTATATCAATACTCCTATACGGCAATGAATGCTGGAATTTTTTTTTTTCACAGGTAAAAAGAGATGAGAAGCAAAAGAGATGTGCTTTCTATAAAAGGATGCTGAGAAAACAGTGGATGGGATATATTAGAAACAAGCAATTTAAAAAAAAAATGTAAACAGAAAGATCATCTACACTTAGAATAATAACAAGCCAGTTGAACTTACAAGGGTAAATAAAGAGGAAACAAGACAAGGCAAATTTCACACTCACAAAACATTGAAGACAAGGAGAGCACAGAAAAGCATCGAGTAACTTTCCAAACAAGTTAAGGAGACAAACATTAGAGCTATGAAAGTATTATGGTCCGGTTCCTTAAACCACGGTGATAGTCCAAGGTAGAACCAATAAAGAAGAACTCGAACACAGGTATGGAATAACACAGATATATTACAAGCAGGAACATATACAGAGAAGTAGAAGTGTTAGTATGAACAATCAGGTTTAGTAGAGAGAACAATGTAGTCTCGACCAGTATCACTATTCCAATGTCTTGCAATAATTGTTTGAACGCGACTCTATTTCGGACTGTCTCTGACTCGACTCTTGACTCGACTTGAACTACTGACTCTACTTGAACGACTGACGATATTCAGTCACCCCCACCCCACTGGAGCATTATGTGGCACAAGGCCGGTTATTTAATGTGGGATCTCCGAGACCGTTGGCTCGGCCCAAAAATATGCCCATTGAAACCGTATAAACGGGTTTAGGGTCGGTTTACCACAGCGAAAGACACTCTGCCCTTCGGCGTAGCCTCCTTTGGGTTCCTCCACGCCAGAAGGCAGAGAGTTCAACCGAACAGCCGGTCAAGACTTGAACGACTGACAATATCAGTGACCACCACCCCACTGGAGAATCATGTGGCAAAAGGCCGTTTTAAACGTGGGATCCCCGAGCCCGTGGGCTCGGCCCAAAAATATGCCCATTGAACCCGTATAAACGGGTTCAGGGCCGGTCTACCTCCCGCAAGGAGACTCCGCCCTTCGGCGTAGCCTCCTTCGGGTTCTTCCCGTCCGTACGATGCGAGTATAACCGAACAGTCGGTCAGAAAGTGAACGACTGACGATATTCAGTCACCCACCCCACGACTGTGTCATGTGGCACAAGGCCTTTTTGACGTGGGCATTCCGAACCCGTGGGCTCGGCCAAAAATATGCCCATTGAACCCGTATAAACGAGTTCAGGACCGGTCTACCTCCCCGAAGGAGAATCCGCCCATCGGTCTAGCCTCCTTGAGGTCCCTCCCGTCCGTAGGAAGAGAGTACAAATGTGCAGTCGGTTGTGAGCGACTGACGATATTCAGTCACCCTCCCGCGAGGGTGTCATGTGGCACAAGGCCTTTTTCACGTGGGCTCGGCCAAAAATATGCCCATTTAACCCATATAAACGGGGTCTGGGCAGGTCTACCTCGCTGAAGGAGACTCCGCACTTAGGCGTAGCCTCCTTCGGGTTCCTCCCGTCCGTAGGATGAGAGTATAACCGAGCAGTCGCTCAGAAAGTGAGCGTCTGACGATATTCAGTCACCCCCCCCCCGACGAGGGTGTCATGTGCCACAAGGCCTTTTTAACGTGGGCATTCCGAGCCCGTGGGCTCGTCCAAAAAATATGCCCATTGAACCCGTATAAACGAGTTCAGGACCGGTCTACCTCCCCGAAGGAGAATCCGCCCATCGGTCTAGCCTCCTTGAGGTCCCTCCCGTCCGTAGGAAGAGAGTACAAATGTGCAGTCGGTTGTGAGCGACTGACGATATTCAGTCACCCTCCCGCGAGGGTGTCATGTGGCACAAGGCCTTTTTCACGTGGGCTCGGCCAAAAATATGCCCATTTAACCCATATAAACGGGGTCTGGGCAGGTCTACCTCGCTGAAGGAGACTCCGCACTTAGGCGTAGCCTCCTTCGGGTTCCTCCCGTCCGTAGGATGAGAGTATAACCGAGCAGTCGCTCAGAAAGTGAGCGTCTGACGATATTCAGTCACCCCCCCCCCGACGAGGGTGTCATGTGCCACAAGGCCTTTTTAACGTGGGCATTCCGAGCCCGTGGGCTCGTCCAAAAAATATGCCCATTGAACCCGTATAAACGGGTTCAGGGCCGGTCTACCTTCCCGAAGGAGACTCCGCCCATCGGCGTAGCCTCCTTCGGCGTAGCCTCCATCGGGTTCCCGTCCGTAGGAGGAGAGTACAACCGAACAGTTCTTCAAGTCAAAATTTAATGACTGACTGACGATATGCAGTCACCCCCCCCCCACGAGTGCATCATGTGGCACAAGGACTTTTTAACGTGGGCATTCCGATCCCGTGGGTTCGACCAAAAAATAGACCATTGAACCCGCATAAACGGGTTCAGGGCCGGTCTACCTCCCCGAAGGAAACTCCGCCCTTCGGCGTAGCCTCCTTCGGCGTAGCCTCCTTCGGGTTCCCATCAGTAGGAAGTGAGTACAATCGAACAGTTCTTCAAGTGAAAATTTAATGACTGACTGACGATATTCAGTCACGCCGCCACGAGTGCGTCATGTGGCACAGTGCCTTTTTAACGTGTGCATTCTGAGCCAGTGGGCTTGGCCAAAAAATAGCCCATTGAACCCGTATAAACGGGTTCAGGGCCGGTCTACCTCTTCGAAGGAGACTCCGCACTTCGGCGTAGCCTCCTTCGGCGTAGCCTCCTTCGGTTTCCCGTCCGTATGAAGAGAGCACAACCGAACAGTTCTTCAAGACAAAATTTAATGACTGACTGACGATATTCAGTCACCCACCCCAACGAGGGTGTCATGTGGCACAAGGCCTTTTTAATGTGGGTATTCCGAGCGCGTGTGCTCGGCCAAAAAATAGCCCATTGAACCCGCATAAACGGGTTCAGGGCCGGTCTACCTACCCGAAGGAGACTCCACTCTTCTGCGTAGCCTCCTTCGGGTTCCTCCCGTCCGTAGGAAGCGAGTACAACCGAACAGTTGTTCAAGTCAAAAGTTGAGCGACTGACGATATTCAGTCACCCCCGAAACGAGGGTGTCATGTGGCACAAGGCCTTTTTAACGTGAGCACCCCGAGTCCGTGGGCTCAGCCAAAAATATGCCCATTGAATCCGTATAAACGGATTCAGGGCCGGTCTACCTCCCCGAAGGAGACTCCGCCCTTCGGCGTAGCCTCCTTCGGGTTCCCGTCCGTAGGAAGAGAGTACAACCGAACAGTTCTTCAAATCAAAATTTAATGACTGACTGACTCCTAGCCTACTCCTGAGGCGCAGTATTTATTAAGTATGGAATAGTCCATTATTATTATTATGGGTAAGATCCCATAACACAAAGCCGGTGTGATGTGGAGAGCGATAATGGCGGAAAATAAACTATGAAAAGATTAACTGCAATGAAAATGTATACGAGGTGGCGATTTCAATATTCCTAGGAGATAATTTGTGTAAACTGTTCTGTTTAGTTTTGGTTATAAACCAGTAAGAGAGAACGTCGTTTGAATTTAAAACTGTTGACAAAACAAGAAACGTTTTCCATCGAACATGTTTTGTCATGTTCTATGGAAAGTTAATAGTGTCGTATCACAGAAAACAAACGTAAAGGATTTTTTTTTTAATCTAATTTTGACTAATTTGGTTATTATTAGTATTAAAAAAAGAAACAATATCACTATTGATCACTATGGTTACGTAGGTTTGGTACATTTTGTACAACAATTATTTATTGTTCAATATATTCTTCTTCCTTGTTAATGCACTTGACCCAACACGCTCCATAGAAAAAAATAGTTTGAATGTTATACAGTGAAAGTTTAAGATAAAAAATAACTTCATCGTGCTACAGACTAAAACCTTAAGATTTGCCCCCACAACCTTTACATTCCTCGAAATATCTTTCCTGATATCACAGAGTAAAAGATAAATGTTAAGTATTCATTAATATTGCGACAAGCCCATCCAGAAAAAAATGTCAGCTCTATACGACCGTTTTCTCAGACCAATGATTAAAAATGACTTTCAGCGAATGAAGTCTTTAGATCTTACTGCCGACCATCCGTCGTCGATCCTGGTGCACTGCTGCTAATGAATCACAAACCTTGACTGTGTATGACAATAACAGAATCCATATCACTTAAGGACATTCAACAATACCAACAATTAAAATGGTAAGGACAAGTAACTGGAAGAAAAAGATAATAACATAAATAAGATGTTCTAGAAAGGAATTCCATTATCAGGACTATAAAGGATGGTAACAGCTTGTGGGCCGGATTTTCCTGAAAAAGGATTTTAATAGAAATATATTTTAAATTTCAACCGACTATTCCAGTGACAATGATAATGAATGGCAAATGTTTCCTTATAAGGACACAGCTAATATAGCCTTAACCATTATCATGAGAGATGTACTATTGAAAAATACTCTAAGCGCAACGTTTAACAACTGGTAAAATTCTGCTTTCTAAGAAATAAAAGAAATGCATATTCTTTGTTGAATTCATCCAAGTCATGATAAATGGGTTCTGTATGTTAAAAGCAAACAAAAAAACCAATGTTAACCCTCCATTGTTAAGCCAATAGCGCAAGGGACTTTATTCACAGAATATTTCCCAATGAATCTGGAAGGACACGATAGCTTACGTCTATATATGACATACTGGATTCTAGAGAAAACCACACCACACAGTTGTATTGCCAATCACTCAAGCGTGTCAACTGTGCATTGAATCAGAAATGTGCAGCGTTTGGTGTATAGAAAACGTTTCATCTGGCAGAATGACAATGCAAGCGACGGAAGATGCAAAAGAAATGACCAAGAGAAGATAAAGCTATTGAATTACGAAGCTTACACCGTCTTAGGTACAAAAACTAACAGCATTTGTTTCAATCCTAAGAACACAAGAGGTTCAAATGTAAAGAAACAATAAATGAACGACTCATATCGTTCTTCAAAACAACCAGAATTTTATCGCTAATAAATGAAAACTTTTTCTTTTGTCAGATGACTCATAGTGTTTAATAACACAACTGCGTTTCTGTCTCTTTATCACATTTTAAAAATGTACTATTACTTTCTGAATATATATATATATATATATATATATATATATATATATATATATATATATATATATATATATATATATATATATATATATAATATAATGGTTAATGGTTAGATCTGAATCAGACCAGGGAACAGTAGTATTAAAATGTGCTCAATACAAGCGACAAAAAAGTAAGTAAAATAAAAATAACGTATAATTTTTTTAAGTTAAAAAATCAAGAGGTCAATTAAAATAAGCGACCACGGTTTCGACCTGATGGTCTCTTCGGGCGATACATTTAAATTGAGAACTTTAACGCTGTAATTCAAAAACCACAACCAACGCTGCATAATTATCTTTCAAATAAAATAACAGGCGTATCATGATTGAAAGACAGGACATTGGGTGTAAAGAGAAGTTGAAAAGGAGGTGAACGAAAGAATGAAAAGGGACAGGAATATAAGTGTATTGTAAATGTATACAGTAAAAACGGAACCTTGTTATGGAGGTTGGGGGGGGTAAAAAGTAAAAGTTAACAGTGGTGCTTTTTATTTTATTTTAGATTTTTTTTTTTTAACTGGCTTCATATTCACTTAACAAAAATTGTTTTATATGAGGGCAAAGGGCTTTAATTTTCAGATTTTTGGTTTAAAAGATTTTTGGGGTCCGGGAATGAAATAATTGCTAATTTCTCATATTAGCATAGTTTGCAAATACGTGTATAATTGTTATATGTTTATACCTTTTTTTAAATTGTCCACCTTACGACTGGATACCTGTTATTTTTTTCTTTTAAATTACACATGTGGCTGGCAAGTTAGGTATCTTAAAATTCGATGTGTGATTATATGATCTGTGCTTGAAAGGGCCTTTCATGCAGCTTATATATGTTTTAATTTGACTATTTATATTTGTTACATTTGCTTTATAAATAATAGATTCCGGTTTGCAAGCTCCATTTAATGGGCATCTAATCTTATTTCTGCAGTTGCATAAATTACTAGGATTATTTTGTTACACGTTGGTTTTGATGTTTCTGTTTTGTCTTTTTATTATTGTATCTAAATCACTTGTGCAGCTGTAGCTTAATTTGACCGCGTTTTTATTGAATATCTTATGTAGTTCTGAATTTTGGGGGGAAGTGTTTAGAAAGCAACTTGAAAATTAATTTACCTATATTATATTTCACCTCTGGGTTAAAAGTTAAAAGTGAGTTAAAAGTGTGGGGTAATTAAACCAAATATTTTATTCTTTTCCCTGAAATGGCTTTCGAATGGTGTTCAATGTGATGAGATTGAAATTCTTTCTTTACCTTGCGGCGGCCCTCTGCCTTTCAATTTATCTCTTATTCTTTCTTTCGCTTCCTCAAAAATTCTCTTACAAGAAGATTATTTGGATAGCCTAGACTCTACTCCACTGGGGACATGTTTAATTATTGTTTTTTTTTGGGGGGGGGATTTAATATTTACGTATCTTAACTTTAAGTTAGGGTCTTATGTACGGGGATATACTGCCAGAGAGAAGGTGCAATTCAACGTCGTCCAGATGCACATGAATGAGGCATGATGGGAATTTACATTTAATTCATTTATTTTTTTTTTTTTTTTTTTGTATATAATCTAGCCAATTTAGCTTTAATTCTTTCTCTTTTTGTTTCCATCATTTTTGTTATTAGATATAACCTGTGTGTGTGTGTATATATACATGTAAATACACACACACATACATACATACATACATACATGCATACATACATACACACATACATACATATATGTATATATATATATATATATATATATATATATATATATATGAAAATTTCTCCGAATTAATCAGTAGAGAGACAATATTTATGAATAAAAATGACAATAGGAAAACTGGTAATTGCTGACGCGTTTCGTCCAATGTGGACTTTATCAAAGCAAAATACGAAAATGAAATTAAATGAACAAAGTAACTAATAAAAAAGTATTTGTCACGTGTGGAGAATATTGTCCTTATATCTGTGTTGATGTATTCAACTATTTTCTTTTGATTTTATGAATCTGTTGTGTATATTTGTTTGTAAGAGCATTAATTTTGTTAAGAAAGGTGAAATAAAATCAAAAGAAAATGGTTGAATACATCAACACAGTTATAATGACAATATTCTCCACACGTGACAATTACTGACGTTATTTTTCAGTTAAAAATATAAAAATAGCGTTTCTCTACATTCCAGTTGCTAGGTACATTCTGTTTTTGTTTTTATTAGTTACTTTGTTCAGTTAATTTCATTTTCGTATTTTCCTTTGATAAAGTCCACATTGGACGAAACGCGTCATCAATTACCAGTTTTCCTATTGTCATTTTTATTCATATATATATATATATATATATATATATATATATATATAATAGGATAAAGAGCGAATAGGAAACGCTTATCAATCAAGATTTCACCAGAGATTAAATATCTAAGACTTAAATTCTTGTATTTTACTTTTGTATTGTTTGATTTTCATTGGTTAATCATGATTCACGTGCATTCGACTTTTTAAATCAACGTTAGTATAATATGGGGTGTTTCGAATTTAAGAAAAGACGACGCGTCCATCCGAATTTTTTAAATTAACGGTTTCAAAGCTCATATGAAAGACCATAAATACGGCTTTATTTACTTAAGTATATCATAATTCTAGTTGTCTACACGTGAAGCAATGATTAACCAATAAAAGCAAATAACACAAAAGTAAAAATATCCGAATTTCTTTCTTGGTTTTTCTCCATATCTCATTCTCCAATGAAGCTTTAACAAGAATGGGACATGTTATATTGATAAACGTTTCCGATTTGTACAACAAAAACGTAAAAACCAACGTAGAAAAATACTCATTAAACTCATACACAAACACCTCCCATCAAGCTGACACGGATGTAATTTATCGTCATACTCAGGACGCAGACGTAGTTTATCGTCATACCCAGGATGCGGATGTAATTTATCGTCATACCCAGGACGCAGAAGAGGTAAGGAAGAGATTAAGAAAGATAGGCGTGTTTATCAGAGTCAAATATTTCAGTGAGAGATTGAGCTGTAGAGAAGTTCAAAGTCTGGATGCCAGCGAGATCAGTGATGAGGCCAGTTGACATGGACATTGAAGTCACTAAAGTTATTTGGAGACGAGTGTAGAGAGAGGCGGACGATCTATACTATCACAAATTCTATCTAGCAATCAACAGTCATGAGAGGAAGGGGAACGATAAAGGAAGAAGAGACAGCTGACTGAGTTTAATAGTGAGAGTCGGAAATACATGGAAGAACATTCCGGAGACTGAAGAAACAGTTCCCTTGACAGTGGGAGATGCACGCGAACATAACTCCAAGGCCATGTTTGTGGACACTGGAGTCCATTCCTAAGTCCATAGGGAACAGAGAATTCGGTGGAAGAGATTGAAGACTTTAGATGAAAGAACAGATTAAGTGAAACTATCCTCGAAGATTTATTAGGGAAATACAGCATGAAAATGTCACCAAAATTGATTGCTTGTATGAATTTTACTGGGAGATGATTTACTTTCATCATAAAATCTTACACATTATGCATAGTAATTTCTGTTTTGGGAACCAATTTTAATGACGAATGTATTATCCTAACTTGTAGCCATAAGAGCACCTAAGAAAAATATTGGAGTATACAGATACAACTTAGTTTTACACGTGTGTAACAGCGTACACAGTGGATTAATGGAAAATCTTGTTCGCCACCTGGCAACGCAAAGCCGCAAACAGCGATAATAACACAGGAAAAACGTGTTGTTAGGGAAAATTGAAGAGATATCTGATAAAAAGCAACCACTCTTTGCAGAATTGCAAAATTGCAAAATTGAATGAAATATAATTTTACTTGACATTTTGAAGAACAAAACAAAACTGGAATGATTATTGACGCCACGTAATAAATTAGAATTATCTGTAAATTAGTCACAAATCCGTAAGAATTAAATCTTTGTGAAAGCTGGAAGTATAAAGTAACAGTGTTTTATTTTTATCATTCACACCGATGCAAGGTAATAAAGTCACTAAGATGCAGGGAGTTACAGAGAATGAAGGAAACACAGAAGAAAATAAAAGAATAGGATTCAAGGAGATAGAAGATAACGATTGACATTGCATTTACATTTTTTTAAATCGTAGGAGAGAGGAAATCATTTTATCAGATGCAAGGCAAGAAAGTCACTAAGATGCTATAATTTACTGAGAGTGGATGAAACAGAGATGGCAATAAAAGAAAAGAATTCCAGGAGATTAGAGATGTCCTTCGTTGAGTGTTGAAGATGTGAGCCATTTTTTTTTTTTTTTTTTTTGCTCTGTCGTAGTCTACGCGTTGAAAACTTAATTTATTGCGTAGGTAGGTGTTTGTCTTTTGGCCTTTTAGTCTTGTTTTCTTTGTTCGGGATTTCTTTTCTTGTCTAAGGTTTTAGGTCTTTACGGAAGTTGACTGGTGCTCACACCAACATTGTTGTTTTGTTTTACGGCATATCAACATCAATGGGTCATTTAATGCTGACAACTTTTTTTTTCCTGTTAATATTTTTGTTTTGTCAAAAATCTACTTCTGTTAATATTTTTTCTCAAAAAAGTATATATATACATATATATATATATATATATATATATATATATATATATATGTGTGTGTGTGTGTGTGCGTATGTATTTATGTATGTATGTATGCATGTGTGCATGTGCGTATGTGTGTGTGTTGTATAATTAGTCAGCATTAGTTCTTTGAACTGGTTTTATTAAAAAAGATAACGATTTTCTCTCTACACAATTTACTAATGATCACCTTCCACAAACTCGAGTGCTGATTGTGGACTTCAATCCATCTGCAGCCATGATTGCAGATTAAGTGCCTTCGAAATTAAATAGTCATACAATATGGACTGCTTTAGTATAATAGATAGATAGATAGATAGATAGATAGATAGATAGATAGATAGATAGATAGATAGATAGATAGATAGATAGATATTAAAAGACATAGATAATTAGATAAAAGACAGATAATTAGATAAAAGACATAGATAGATAGATAGATAGATAGATAGATAGATAGATAGATAGATAGATAGATAGATAGATATTACGGAATTGGGAACATAAAAAAAATTGAAACAGACTTAGGAAAACCGTTGCCGAGCAATTTTGATTTTCTTGAAATCTTCAAGTGAAAGCACTGAATCTGATAACGTACCTGGATTTTCCTTTGTTTATTTTGTCGCAAATAAGAAGATTCCTTATTAAGCTGTAAGAGAACAGCCAATAGATTAAAACAACATCCCCCAATTCCCATACACAGATTTATTTCTCTTTTAGTCTATTCATATATAATTACTTATCTATCTATCTATCTATCTATCTATCTATATATATATATATATATATATATATATATATATGTGTGTGTGTGTGTGTGTGTGTGTGTGTGTGTGTCTGTCTGTCTGTCTGTCTGAAAGAACAGAAATTATTAAAAATTAAAATTTCCGACACACTAGGTTGTTTATTACAATTTTTGTTTTATTTTTAAAATTAGGTTCTTCGAATGGTTTCGACCAGCGTGGCCATAATCAGAAGAAAAGATTCATGCTCGTTAGTAGCAGTGAACTACAAGGGTGAATGACAGTCTCTCTATATATATACAGATAGATAGATAGATAGATAGATAGATAGATAGATAGATAGATGGATGTTGGAAGAAGATTTGCAGCTAAGAAAATTTGATTAGCTATAAGTCAATGGGATGCTTATTGTGTTTTTAGTGTTGTTCTCTTGTTAAAGAAAACATGCTAAAGTTTTATGATTTTGAAGCCAGGATTGTAATACAATTCTATAATTATCATTAGATGCTATGTTTCTAAGTATTAAATCTTCCATGGTTATTTCGTTCTGGTTATAATGTATACACAGAGAGAAACCAATAAATATTGTCTACTTCTTTCATATACCTTCTCTTTCATGATGTAGACGATCATGGGTGTCAACAACTTTTTGTATTTTGTTGCTGTAAGTGTTGTTACTTTGCTACCCAATTTCACTTCTACTAACCATCTATGCAAACTCGACAAATAAGTCACTCACAATCAGTGTGTCCCGTTAGTCAATAAAAAGTAGGAAATGAGAGAGGGCTAGGACTAATATTAAAGCAATATATTAAAACCTGTGTTCTAGCATAGTCTCAACTATCTGAAAGAATTCTTATGGTTAAATTAAAAGGAAGGCCTTTCAACATGCCCGTCATAGTTTTAGATGCTCCGACAGTATTATGTACAGAGGAAAACGTCAATGCTCAATGAAATTCACAAGAAATTATAATCGTCATGAGAGACCTGTATGTCAAAGTATTCAAGGGGAGAGATGGTGAAATAGTTGGCAAATTTGGACTAGGAACTCGTAATGAACGCAGAAAAGAAACTGGTCCAATGGTGAAAGACGAATGAACAGATAGTAGCCAAGAGAAGCTTTAGCAACTTCAGCAATTGAGATCAACCCAATGAAAAATATACAAAGAAAAAACAAAAGATGAAATTCTAGACATGATGAAAATAAGACAAAAACAATACCAAGGTATGACACAGAATATAGGACAACAAACAAAGAGATTTGGGTACAAATGCAGGCAGATTAAGAGAAATGACTCAAGGAACAGTGTGCAGAAATAGAAAGAATGAGTATCATAAATAAAAAAGATATGCATAAAAAGTAAGAGAATTATCAGGACAAATGGTATACTCGTCAATAGAATGTATTAAATTCAAGAACGGAAAACTAATATTAAAGAAAGAAAATAGATCGGTGAACTCTTTCAGATCGGGAATATTAAAACCGAAAGTAGAATCTGTATTGTCCAAATTGAACAGAAACAAAACAGCATTGTCAGACGGAATTGTAATAGAGATGCTGGCAGCCTTAGACGATTTCGGTATTGAGATGATTACAGACATAATGAATTAAATATATCCTAGAAGATCTAAGTAGATCAATTTTCATAACACTACCTAAGAAGCCAGGTGCAAACGAATGTGAACTCTATCGGATCATCTAAACATGGTTCTATTGGACATTAACTCCCACAGGCCAAAGGCAAACGAAAATATTAATTGATTGTACCCACACCATACTGCCCTGATGACGCTAAACGGATCTACATCGTACATACTAATAACCAACAATTGTATTAAGACAGAACATTCTCTTACCAGATAACGCCATTAATACCCCCCTTTCACGACGCACCATTGGAATCAAGCATGTATGTCATTGTGAATGTAATGGCTAGCTAGACTTTCTCTTGTACATAGTCCAAATACAAATAAATATTTATTAGGTTGGTGCAAAATAATGACGTAATAATGTCGTTTTTTTTTTTACGTATTTTTTAACGTAAAAAAAAACTACATTATTACGTCATTATTTTTGCACCAGCATAATAGTTGGGCTACATTTGTGCCTATTGGTGTTTTGAATCTCATGAGATCTGCGACGACTACAGATTTTCAAAGGCGTAGAGCTAAACGAGCATCCTGCCGTCCAGAAGCTTGTCGAGCAATTATATGAAAGATCACTTGTCTACCCTTGGCGTCATGAATGTAACACGATACGGGACGATCAGTGTGCACAGCAATTCTGAAAATAAATAATTATGCAGCATCTCGAGCGCCTAATTTCTGCTAGCTAATTCTAATTTAACCAAACCAGTATATGCTCATCTCTATAACAGGAAGCCTGTTCTCATTGGACTTTTACCAAACTGAGCTTAGTGAAAGCATTCCTCACTGACAAAACTTCGGGCCCAGATGGTGCACAGGTATGATTGTTACTATATCAGAAATTGTCTGAAGACTTTTAAACTTCTACTGCACGCGTGATGAGATTCGAACCGTGTCTCAAGGCCAAAAAGTGAACACTGTAACTACACTGTCACATACACACATGTATAGCGGGCAATTCCTATTCGAGGATACCCGTCTACAAGGGCGGCTAGCCAATCCCTATTGTAGACGCTTACTCAGGCGCATTTTTGTTTAGTCATCACTCACAGAACACACCTATGGTTTATACTGAGCAGATCTTAGTTATAATTTCTGGGAAAGAGCTTGTTATCTAGCGTTATCAACAATTCGAACAAGGCTAGCACGATTAAATCCCTCGGGCACGATGACTTGAGACTTTGCTAGCACAAATATGGACGGCCCCAATTTAACTCACAAGGCTTGGGTTAACCGGTGGTATGGTTTTAAAGCCCTTTCCAACGGTGACGCACGCTGGGATCGGCCCCTCCAGTTCGATAACATCAGGAAGTCTCCTTCCTCACAAATCGACTAAGTTGAGATTCGAACCCGGCTCTCATGATCAGAATGCGAAAGTTCTAAGCACTCGGTCCAGACACACATATACGCAAATGCATACATACATACACACATAGTATTCAAGAATGTAAAAGAAAAACATCTCTTATTCTTGAGGACTTTCAAGCTGATAAATATCTATCAATTTTAAATTATTAATGTCACTGCCACTATCAGTAATGCAGTGTTGAATGACGTCGAAAAGATGTCAAAGAAGGCGGCAGATGAAACCGCCACCCAATATTTTGGCAACTTGTTGGTTAAAACATTCGTTGCGTTGAAAAGAAATAAATGGTGGGAAACTCTTTTAAAAATATCGTTTGTTATTATTAATCATATACACACACAAATATATATATATATATATATATATATATATATATATATATATATATATATGTATGTCCGTACTTGTATGTGTTTATGTCTGCGAAGGAAACGAAAATTAATAGAAGGAATGGAAAAAAAGCGAAATTTACTTCCTTGCCACAAAGACGCAATTTTAAGGCAATAACGTGTTAATTAGTGATGAATAACAGCCAAATTAATCTCGTTTATCAGTCTCCCCAGCGTTTTGGAATGTTTTTTCCTCTCTATTAAGTTATCAGTCGATTTTCCCAATTTCTTGATTAAAAATCCCCAAAGCGATTTTTCTCTGTCTCCTTACCACTAATACCCACACTAACACAGATGTTTGCGAGTGACAAGTTACAAAAATGATAGAAATTTCTTGGCAGCAATTCGAATCCAAACTCTGCAATGATACAAGATTAAACTTTAATCAGAGAAAATCTTTTTTTTTTCTAATATTCGTACCTCCATTAGCCCCTGAATCGTATAAGAGTCAATTTTATATTTGGTGATGTAAGTTGATTTTATTTCTTAAATCCATTTCACTGCAAGTAAATGAAACGATTTTAGATTTTCGATCCATTTCACTCCCAGTGAGAGATCTTCGAATTTGGAGATTATTTTTGGAGAAATATAACTGAATATTTTGTTTCAGTCCATTTATCTGGGATAATTAATTTAATGTAATTACCTTAATATTATTAAATGAGCCGTTAAAAATATCATTATATTAATATATAGTCGGATCAGTAAACTCATCTTAGTTGCTATGTTGATAAATTTGTACGACCTTTATATTCTTGCGTCTGATTCTTTTGCCTGTCATCGTACTAGAGTACACAGAATTGACAATCGAACACTTTATTCAATCTTCTGACGCAGATTCTTCTAGTTCAGCTTTCCATCTCAAGGGGAGATAACTAGAAATAGATAATACTCCACGGTGTTTTCTGTCGATTGACCGTTGCTTCCACTGAACCAGTGAGGGATTTATCAACACAGCCAGATCCACAATTTGAAATCACAACGTCCAGCATCATTTTGGTGAAGCAGGACCCGGACTTTAGTGATGACGTTATTCTTTTATATTTTTTTTGCATTTTACTAGCTAGCTATCGCAATTATATCCGAATTTGAGAATAAAAAGTAAGATGTCAGTAGAAGACGAGTGGCTGTAAGAGATAGAATGCAAATCAGGCATCTTCTCAAAGTTAACTCTTTGGCCATTAATTTTAAGTTTGCACTGGGGAGGCATTCGAAGACTGAGAAAAGCCAACACAGCGTATTTATAGATTTGTTCCAATGCACAAATACATATCCGCACGCGCTCAAATACACAAAGATATATTTTTTTTAATAATTCAGACAATGCACACATTTTTAAACAACTACAGCATTATGGTGCCGATTAACAAGTCATTTATTACGTAATAATATGATCATCGCAACCTATCAACCAACGCAACAATTAAACACAAGAAATCCAACAATTTCTTACCAATAGAACAAAAATACTATATCACATGAAGTATAAAAAACGACTACAAATACTGGAAGCATTAAACATAAAAGACAAACATCCCAACATCAATAAATTTATAAGAAACTTAGTAACAAAAATGCTAATTATATTTAATGAATAAGAAACAATCGACAAGAAGATAACTTGGTACATAGGGTGATGACGGAATAGTAGAAATACAGTCAGAATGCCGTAGCATGAAGCATCTAAACTAGCCATGTCCACTGTTTTCGCGGGAAAACAGCATAGCGTAAATGAAAAATGCCACAAACTTAAAGAAAATAAAGTATTATCGTCAAAATGCTTATGTTATTATTAAGATGAAAGAAAAAAGTATTTTTCAATTATTTTTTTAATTTTTTTAATATTTTCTAACACGCTTGAAATTTTGGTTAAAATCGTCTTTTGTTTACGTCATCGCGGCGTCATAGAAAATAACATTGTTTTTTTTTTTGCGATTTTTTCCCGTTTAAAACATATTGATTTGGAAATTCTTGTAAAAATCAAATAATTGTCCGATTTTAATGAAATTTTCAGGACTTATTCACAAATGAATGAAATTATTTTTGAAATATTTTGTTTTTAGAAAATTTTGGTAAAAAATTTTTTTTTTTAAATATGTTACCCCCCACTTATTTAATTTCATGAAATTTCGCCCAAAACCTTTTTGATTCCTGAATTTTTTTTTTTTTTTTTTTTTGTTAAAAGAAGGAGTCTTTGGAGATGGTAGATAACCTACTTTTTTTTCAAATTTGAGCTATCTGCTCTGAATTGTAAAATAATGAATCCAATAAAACTATGATATTACTTAATTAGAAAAGCTTTTAATTGCTTTTGTAAATAAGTAATATTAAGGACATTATTGTCTGAAGAAATAATTTTTTTCTGATGAATAATTCATTTTTACAAGAATTTTTTCGTTTTTTAAGAAATTTTAATTATAATAATTTATAATAGTTTAACATCGGGTAAAGCTCTGTATTAGGAGGTTTCCTCGAGATGATGTAGTAATTAAGTAGAAAAAAAATTTACGAATCCAAAATAGCTAAGTTTAATAAATTTAGTTGAGCTACTTTTTTTAAAAATAATTTTTTATGTTGTATTTTTTTACTTAATACATTCCTTATTTCCATGTATGATGTTCTGAAATTGTCAGTATTATTACAAGGTCACGTGATTTAAGTGTTTTGTCCCTTTACGTGGCCTTTTCATAAAATTTCTTATTTTCCGTTCAACTTTAAAAGTGTAAACTTTAAATTTTAAAGTAATTTTTCTTTTTTTCATTTACTATTTCACTAAATAATTTTTATTTTATGTATTGTATTTCCATTAGTGTGTGTCATACTCAAATAGAATAATTTTTTAAAAACTCAGACTTTTAAAACTTATGTCATTTATGGTAATCCGTAGTAATAATTGGTTGTATATTATTTTTTTATACTATAAGAAAAAATTCTTTCAAATCAGATTACTTTAACTTTAATTATTTTAATTTTACTAAAATAACGTGTCAGAATTTTTTTTAAATATTTTCAAAATCGATAAATTTATGTTTGTTTACAAATTTCTTAAAATTAAGAAAATTGCCGTTTTTAAGAAAATTTAAAAATTTGAAATTAAATTTGACAATCAAATGTATATAATTTCTATCTGAAATACACCAGAATTGTTTAATTAATAGAAATCATAAATTTAATTATTAAACTTTCAATTAAAGCTAAAATGAAATCTTCGTGAATGCTTTTCGTTGTAAAAAATTCATTTTAAACTTTAATATAGAAAATTTATGCTTAAATAGTGGAGGTACCTAATATAAACTATTACTACTTATTCCTTTATGTTTAAACATTTACCGAAAACCAGAAAATGTTTCGAGAAGTAAGAAACATTTTCGCAGTATCAATGAAAAATTCCTGTTCAAATAGACCCAATATATGTGTGTGCATGTTCGAAATGTATCACGCCATTTTGAATATCTTTAGAACCACTTGCTGTAACGTAGAAACAAATCAAAAGTGTCATTATTACGCATGCGTGAACAACACCCTCCCCTGTGGTTAGCTACTCACCAGTTAAATGGTTTTGCTTCTGTCAGTGTTTTGTAGGGTTTTACAATTGAAAACCTCTTTTATTTCATATGTTAACAAGAAAAAAACGAAAAGATATCCTGTGCTGGTTAAATATTTAACTAAGAGAATTAAACATTCTAGAGAAATGTTTATACGCGGATAAAAGCTAAGAGAATTAAACATTCTAGAGAAATGTTTATACGCGGATAAAAGCAATATTTTAGGAAAATTTAGTACATCAGAGCCAAATTCATTTTCCGATGAAGATTAATTTAAAATAAAAAAAGATGACAAAAATAATGTAAAATAAAACCAAATTCAAATCATTTAATGTTATTTCCAAGCAAAATAAAACTGAAGCCATTATCTGATTTATTTCCTTTATTACAGCGAGTAATCCTTCGATAGAATCCTTTTTAGATCGACGGAAACAGACTACAACTAATTTTTAAAAACAATGCCACTTATGTTAGGATGCGTGAAGCTGTCAAGAGTTGATTAATGTAGCTGCCATTAAGTAGTCGACTCTCAACAACAAAATCCAGGATTCTAATTCATCAGGAGGCTGACTGTCGTAGAGGTGTCACTCACCCATTTGAATTAGAGACAGTCTTGCCAATAATAATAGGAATATATTCGCTAATCAATAGCTGGGAGTTGTTACGAATCGATTTTTCTCTCAGAGAGTGCTTCTCCAATAATACTTCTGGCTACGGCTCTAACAAAGTGAGTTTAAACGGATTAGATTGATATTCTCACTCAAGCTCAAGACCATACATAGTGTCTTCATTGCGTTATAGAATTGAAAACACCCTTGCAAGATAGTGGAAGAAAGAAAATTAGAAGAGAACAAGAAAAATCAAACATCGAATTGAAACGGTTTTCACTATAATTTTCGTTCGTATTACATGCAAAAACTTATCCTTTTACCGGATAAATAGAGAAATAAAAACAACCTGGCATGAATGAAACTAGGAGTCCTTTAATAGGAGAATCAGACAAGAAAGATTGTTAGATTCAACGTCGCATTAAAAATGACTAAACGAGTAGATCTTTCACATGCAACTCTTTTATGTAGTTATATATTTTTTTAATCATTTCACCCCAACTACGGCAATAACGCCACTAAGATGCAAGGGTTTACTTGGAGTGAAACAGAATGAGAAGACATTAGTAAGGAGAAAATACAATAAAATAACAGGATTTAAGAAGATATGAGATAGTGATTGAAGTTGCATTTAAATTTCTGAAGATTGTAGTTGTCAGGAAAGCAAGACATCGGAAGGATTTTCCACAGATGAGAAGTACGAGAAAAGAAATTGTTAGAATAGAACACACGATTTCATCTTGTTAGTTCATTAGTAAAACAGTGGGATCTAGTTACCAATCTAGTAGCACGCTAAAATTCATGGAGTCGAAGGAAGTCGTTGAGAATATGAACAGATTACAGTTGTAGCAAAAAGGTGAGAATCTTTCATTTTAGAAAATAAAATGAAAGTGAAAATCAATGCAATCAAAGAAAGCTCATCAGAAGATTTACCGTGAAAATCTTTATAGAATAGTCAGAGTGGAGCCAAGTTAGTCGACTGAAGTAGAAATGCCAGAGCAGAACTGATTACACAATATAACCCTTTCGATTTTGGTAAAAAATCTCGAGATATATATGACATCATTATTCAAAGCAAAGACAGATGGTAGATTTGTAAATGTGCAAGCTGGTTTACGACGAGAAAATATGTAAACTAACTTTTCCAGCAGTAGTCATAGCAATTGATTCAATATAATTCCCCTCCCCTGTTCATGTCATTTAAAAACGTCAGCCCAAGAAGTCGCAATGAGTTGCTCTCCTGCTGGTTAGCTTCAGCCATATTGATCGCATGCAGGAAAGATTCTCTATGGAGATGAAATAAAAGCTGTTTTATTTTGGAGGCGTTAAAATTTAAAGCCATTACTTGCCCTAATTAACAAATGATTGGAGGTTCTTTTCTATAGCAGTTGCCAGTTTTACATTGTCTGACCTGTTGGACTTACTATTAAGACTGGCTTAAAAAAAGCCATCAACATAAATAATTTAAGTTGAAACTGATTACACCGAGGATGTCATTGATGAAGATAAGAAATATCGTAAGTCTAAGGATAGAGCCTTGTGGAAGCACCTCTTTATTGCGAATCGAAGGGTTAAGCTACAGAGTCTTCTCAAGAAACCGGAGCCATTAAGCATGTGGAAATGTGAAATATATCGAGATACCTAAAGTAACATCCACAGATTCGACGTTTTTATCTAAAGCCTGATAGACATTTTGTTTTACAGTAACGTTCACGCTGTACAAGGCCCGGAGGCCATTTGAAGAAGAGGGTGAGGTTAAGTGGTAATTTATATGGATAGGGGGCTGGGGAGATAGCCGTTAACTCTTGACTTGAACAGGTTAAGATTTGTAATGATCGGGGAAACATCCTATTGCAACTGTGCTCCATCGTAATTTTTTTTTTCTACTGTAAAATTTCTTCAAACTCAACAACTCAAAAACGAAGGATTTGCGGATAGATGTTTATATCAACTTTTGTACTTGTTTTGGTGTGAGGAACCCACCCGAAGTCTGTAAAAGCATTTTTGATACACCCTGAATATGTTTGTTTATACATCTATGATTCTGTTTACCTTGGATGGTCACTCCTTTTCGTGGTAGATTGGTATGTATGGACCAATGACTCTGAGAACGATGCCAGCAGTAGTTCTAAACACTTGGTATGACCATCCTTGGCGATAAGGTCGAAGACGCTGTCCCGGAAGAAACGCAAACAATCCCAAATAGCCCAACAGTGAAACAAATGGATAATTATAACAACAGATTTTAACTTTTGAAACAGCGAAAGAAAAGTGCTATGCATGATGGACATGATACAGAAGACGTCACTCGAAATGATAGCAAACTCATACAGTCCGTTTCAGTTTCCTTGTTGGATTCAGCACGTCACATTCCATATGTGAGAAAAAGCAATGTCATGAAATCAAGTGTTTACGTCCCAACCTGGAAAGTTGAGGTCGACTTTAAACAAATTTACGCCAATTACTTCTACTCTAATTTTCTTTTACCTTCAATCAACTCTTGCAAGGTCAAACGGCGATGGTGAATTGATGCGGAAGCAGGTTTTGTTGAAATTTGAAGCTTCTAGTCCTGAATCTGCACGTTGGCCGTGAATGTAGCCATCAACGCCATCATTATAAAGGAAGCTATCAGCAAAGAAGAAATTATATTCTTAGATATGAGATAAAACCGACGATCACAGAGAGAGGGAGAGAGAGAGAGAGAGAAAGACAGAGAGAGAGAGAAACATCACACATTATAAATAAGGTCCATCGTAAACAATTGACATTATTGGCACTTTATTCTACTCTGATTTTATTTAATTTGCAACCAACTCTTGCAAAGCCAAACGCCGATAGGTAATGGATGACAGGAATAGGTTTTCATGAACCTTGATGCTTCCCTTCCTGAACCTGTACGCTGACGACGAATGTAGCCATCAACGCCATCATTATAAAGGAAACGATTAGCAAGGAAGAAATTAAATTCTTGGATATGAGATCAAGACGACGACATGAACACATGATTTCCAGACAAGCCATGCTGTTCTATAGAATATGGAATATATTACTCTAATTATGAAATTCTAATTTATTTGAACCAATAATAGACTATAAAATTCCATCACTGCTACTCCTGCCTCGATGGGCAATAAAACGATTACCAAAATTAATCACTGTTTTCTTTTAACTTTTTTATTAATAGCGTGGCTATCCTGAAACGTCACAGAAAGCAACAATAAACAATCTAAGATAGATAGATAGATAGATAGATAGATAGATAGATAGATAGATAGATAGATAGAAAAAAAGAAAGAAAGAGAGAGAAAAACATATGAATATCAGCCAAATATTATATTATTAAGTGTTTACGTCGTAAAAGTTTTGAATCGACTTTCCCTGTTCTGCCCTACATCCTGATAACTTCACAGGTGATTGTCACGTAGATAACATTCCACACCGGTCAACAGTGACGAGAGTGGATCAGAATTTTCACACAGCAACTTTGTAGCAAATGCAAACGTCGTCATTAAAAGACTTGCTGGTTGGTATCTTTCACTTTATATAATAAAATGAAAGTGAAAAATGTATTTTTCTAATGCGACATGATTCCTGGAATAAAGCAATTATTTGAAAAGCAATAAGCATGACTTATCAATCAAGTACCTGGCCGCAGGTAAATTGGAAGAAATAATTTAATAGTTAGGTGTAAAATCCCAGAATATACTTCGGGTTATTTTAGGTTACGTGGTTTTATAACTGAGGAATTTATGCCCTATATGGTATAGGATAGGCTGGAATATACCGCCATCTTTTCCCAACGTAATAAGATGTATTTTATTGCTTCCACAAATGCTCGTCGGAGATACTGTGGATCATGCAATGCCACACTATTCCAGTTTTATTCCAATTTCTTATTTGGCACATTAACTTCAAGATGTCTATTGATTTTTGTCAAATTGATTGAAGAGAGGTCATTTTGTGATACACCATTGTTGTAGTTGTGTGTGTATGTGTGTGTGTGTTTGCGTTCGCGCGCGCGTGTTTGTGTGTGTAGTATAAAAGCGACAAATCTGTGAAGATTTGATCTACATTTATTGGTGCTGTTAATACTAAGAGGAAATAATAGTTACATATAAATAAATGATGTTAACATATTTAATACTGATTAGGGACACACACCTCGGGGTGGTGTAATGGTTGGCAAGTTTGTCTCGCTGGAAAAATTACGACTGAGTAGTGAGTTGAATTCTCACTGGGTGCCCCCTAATTTCGGCCTTCTGCCACATCTAAGTTGAAAAATCACTATTTAATACTGATTAGTACTTAAAAAGGCTACTGAACTTATAATTGTTATTCTTAAAAACTATCTTGGTTTACAGTATAATTTGATAATAATATTTTTACATTGGCTTGCTAGTATTCTCATTTCAAATGTCAGATAGATAGATTGATAGATAGATACCAACAGACTGAGATAGATATTAGGTTGGTGCAAAAATAATGACGTAATAATGTCGTTTTTTGACGTTAAAAAATACGTCAAAAAACGACATTATTACACCATTATTTTTGCACCAACCTAATAGATAGATAGATAGATAGATAGATAGACAGACATACATACATACATACATACGATCATATCACATTGTAACAGAAGCTGGACCAGGTCAGTACCTAGATGGGTGACCGCATTGGAATACGAGGTGCTGTAAGATTGGGTGTACGGCTGGTGTAATGGATAATGGCTCGGAATTCTTAATCGGTGTTACGAGTTCTAATACTCATTGATTTTCTTATATTCACTTATGCGTAAATACCATTGGGAAAAGTATGAATCCACCTCTTCTAGCCCCATCTATGGGTAAAACTTGCATTATTAATTCATTATAATCTCAAAAATGTAAAAATATTTTTTGGCTTCATATAACCTTCAAAAAATTGATAAACCACAGAAAACGAATTAATTAAATAATGGCCATGGGATTATTGTGGATTTGGCTGTATATGCCGGGACTAGGTTAATCTGGTCTTCTGCGATACACTTTCCACAAATATAACAGATCACGTTAATATGTAGGGATTTCTACCAGCAAATACTCGATACCTTAAATCGAATTTAATATCTATTAGTGAAATTTCTTCTGAGAGAAGATGATCTGTGATAACTCCAACATGCACTTGATGCATTCATGTTAAGACTAAAATATACTTATCATTCAATGTCACACCAGATCGTCAGAGAAGTCAGGCGCATCAGCAGGTTGCCATGAAAACAGATGATCAATCCAGCTGCGCATTAGATTAGAAACAGAATAACGAAGAAATATAAACACCCCACCCGAGAGAGAAATGACAGAGCTTCACGGATATTCTAACGAGAAGATGTGATTCATGTTCAGCGACAAAAAATCCAACGCCACATACCGAGCCGATGATATTAACTGACATAATCGGAAGATGAATAAACAATATGTGATAGATTTAGTCTCTTATTATTCGTACAAGGTTCTAGAACAATTTATATAAATTTAATGTTGAAGCATCGCACATAGACTTTATAAAAATATACAATATACCAGAAGATTCATTGTAAATATGTTTGTATTGTTATCGTGGTTCATACTACGAACGTGGACGGACATTTGCGTCCCTGGACAAACGCGTCCCTGGATAATTGCGCACCTCTGATAATTTTTTAAGCTTTTAAGGGCAATTGCTATAAATTTTGAACAAGGTATAGGTAGTAATCCTAAATTTTTTAAAAGTGAATATTACATATCGCCTGTATGTTTTTGTTTCATTGGCGTTTTTCTTATGATAGTGGTAGCTGTAATTTTCCTCGTCCACAAATATTTTCCCCCCAGTATTTGGTTTTCGGAACTTAGCCATGGGTTCCAAGTAAAAAATATAATCTATAAAATCCAGAATCTATTAGATGTTTGTGGTACGCACTGCTGGAGTGAACTGAAACTGCTAGCTTAATTTTCTTTTCCTTTAAAAAGAAAATTTCCTCTCTTTTTCATTTATGGTAACTACCTTTTTGCTTGTTTAGAGTAATTAAAAGTATTGGTGTGAAAATTTCTATATTAAACAACTCTTTAAAAAAAAATGGTAACTTCAAAAATTATCAAATGTCCAGGGATACAATTGTCTGGTAAGCAATTGTCCGGGATGAAAATGTCCAGTACGCAACTGTCCTCCCACCTTCAATAACAATACAAACAGATTTACTGTGAATATTCCGGTATATTGCATATTTTTCTGAAGTGTGTGATGATTCCACATTAAATTTTCAGTTAATAAAATAAATATTTTTATATCAGAATATTTACTAAAAGCATTAACGGAAACATTAATGGCATCTAATTGTATTCTCAAATCAATAGAATGATGCTACATAATCACAAAGAAAAAGTTTGTTGAGTAGGGTTAAATATGAGTGGTAATGTAGCAAAACTCTCGCTACACCATCGCTATTTCCACCAGTTCAGTCCTTTAAAACTAGTGCACGCCACGCTAATTCCACAGAGTTGAATCACACACATTTTGCCCGTATTTTAATTTACGATAATCAGATTAGATGAAAATGTGGTATTGTTGCTATAACTCACTTCAGCTGATCAGTTCTAACTGTCCTCTCTTCATAGCGATCAAAGTCGTTTATTTTTTGAGGAAGGCTTATTTGTCACCTTTCAATGTTTTCCCCACAGACACAACGTTGCTAGTTTGGCTATTATCTATCGCCAATCTCATCGCAGATATTCATATTGGCTTCACTCTTTAGTTTCACCAAAATGGATACGCCATTCCACTGACCTGGAGTTGAATCACCGACATTTTCCCGTATTATAAATGTGAGTAGATATTTTACAAATGTAAGTAGAATTTTTTTTTTTTTTACGCTAGGAACTGCCATCTTGTGAACATAGTCCCGGATTGATGCTTTATTCTTGTTTTTTTTTTTTTTTTTCATGTTCCTCTTTGCTATCAACATCAGTTCTTCCTATTCACCTTCTATTCTATTCATAATGCTCATCTCATTCAACGTTATCATTTTACCTTCAGTTTCTTCTTTGGGTGCTTTTTTTTTATATTTGCATTCGTTGAGATTTAATAAATAAAAAAGATAAAAGAATGTGATGAATTGTTTCCGATTTTGAAATGAAAGATCACTCACGATGTTCTAAGAATTTCTTAATTGATGAAGCGTGGGAATTCTGTAGAAAGATTAAACACAAAAATAACACAAGAATTTGCTGAAGAATTAAAGGTGAATCAATAAGCACTTGGAATGACACAGTGAAAGAGAAAAAAAAGCTTTTTGTTTCGCGTTAGAGAAATCTGTAATCTTATTTTCTATATGTAAATAGACGTCACCTTCAGCGTCAAAGATAAGATTTTAAAAAACAGTTACGGAATTCTTAGGCTAGCCAAGATTTTCACGACCCGAAGTGAGTGGAGGTTGTTTGAATTCAGTGGATACGTTATCCTAACAGTGATGCATTGTCCTTAAGTTTTAATATAAGACCTTGAACGTGGGGGAATAGCCCTGTTGGAGTAATCGAAGAGTTAAGATGCTTTCGATTCCATATTCCTTGGCGTGAATGATGGGTGGCAGGCAGGTCTACTGATATCCGTTGTTTTTACACGTTTTACTCCCGTTTCATAGATAGATAGATAGATAGATAGATAGATAGATAGATAGATAGATAGATACAACGACGTACACCCACCCATTTTGAATATTTTTATCCATTCCTCAGAATCCAATGACCTTATCATGCCAAACATTTTATATATTAATAAGCACAAGAAAAGGAATATAAAACTCTATTTTCATAACAACAGGTTAAAAACAACAATTTGACAGGCGAATTATGCAACATAGAAAAAAAAAATTCGTACCGTATGAAAAATAGAAAAAATTGAACAATTTTCACAATATTAATAGTCAATAGCATGGCTTCTCATCTTTATAACGTGCTGCAATCTTTTTCTAAAGTTTTTGATGAGATTTGAACAAGTCTTTTCTGGAATTTTCTTCCATTTTACACGTTCTAATACCAGAAGGTTTTTTGATGACCGACGATTTGTTCGAACTTACAATTCTTGCCATAGATTTTCAATAGGATTCAAGTCTGGACTCATTGTAGGCCATGACAGAGGTGTAATCTTCTTTTCTGAAGCCGCGCAGTCACTGATTTAGACATATTGGGATCATTATCTTGCTGGAAAGTAAATCACCGACCTAGTTGGAGATTTTGCGCTGATAGATTTTCATCCAGGATTTTGATATAGTCAAAATTATTCCTCTTATTGCAATTAATTGTCCAGTCCCCTTTGAGCTAAAACAACCCATAAACATCATCTGGCCGATTTCATCTGTTAATGTTACCAGTGTGTTCTTTTGGGGCAATTCCTCGCTTTTCTTGTGCCAAATCTTCTGTACATCATTATTTACAATAGTACTTGTTCCCAAAAGCAATTTTCTTTGTCCAAGAACGTTTTGGCAAAATTAAACTGAACAATAATGTGACATTTGTTTGTGAGGAGTTCATTGTGATCGGTTTCCATACAATCCATCTTTATTTAAACAATGTTGTATTGTGCAAGTACTTACGCTGATAGGAGGCACGGTGGAATAATGGATAGCGGCTTGGATTGGGGACTCGGAGAACCGAGTTTGAATTCCAGTCGAATATATTGCATTCACTTACGTACTAATACCTTTAGGAAAGATATGAATCCTCTTCAGCCAGCTATCGGTAAATAGCAGGAGAGACTAGTTTCGATAAAATAATTATGTAAATTTCTTATACTTACAAGAATCAATCAATTTAAAATGATATTTTCTAGTGTACGAATAATTTTTCACTTCCTGTTTTGCATAATTCGACTATCAAACGTGTTTTATTTGACATTTTGTTCTGAAAATTGAATTATATATTCCTTTTTGTGCTTATAAAAACTTGGGATCATACGGCCATTAAATTCTGAGAAATGGATAAAAATATTCAAAATTGATGGGTATACAAATAATTTCCTCGTTAACTGTAGATAGATAGATAGATAGATAGATAGATAGAAAGATAGATAGATACGAACAGACTGAGAAAGAAAGAAAGAAAGAAAGGAAGGAAGGAAGGAAGGCGAGCCATATATTCTATGAAGCTATATATGTAAATTATCACTTTTAGTTCAGTTCAACGACTATTATTTCGTCTCTAGACATTTCTTTCACACAATATACAGTTGATTATTATTTATATCTCATTCAAAATCACCTCGGATTACCAAGTAACCTTCGTTCTCAAGTTGAAATAAACAAAGTCACAAACATACAGCCTAGAGTTAACTATGCTGAGGAATCAATACATTTTATGACATGATAAATCGACGTCTTTCTTGTGCAACGAAATCTCTTCTCATTGATTGGATTCGAGCAAAACACCTTCTCCCTGTCTCCTCCTCCTCCTCCGTGTGCCGTGTTCCCTTCAGCAGGGATGTGATTATGCCACTCCACAATTTTATATCCATTGTAGTTTTTAATAAATTTTGCCTTTTTATTATCTCCCCCGAACCGTTCTGCGAAATCCAGTTACTGAAGCTTGCCACGGAGTTTATGCATAGTTCTCTTGTCTTCAACCTGGGAGTATCAAATTTTCTAACCCCTCTTTCCTAATGACATGCCATAAAAATTTGTCTCTTCCAGATGGTAAGTCTGTGTCATTTTTGATTCTGTTGTCTCTAGAACTTCGACTTTGTTCAAATATTCAGTTCCTGGTATTCTCAGGATCCTTCTGTAGGACAACATTTATCTTGCTTCAAGTCTATTCTTCTCTGTGAAGAGATTATCCAGCATTCATTTCCATATAAGAGTTATATTACGCATACTTCAGTCCTCTTTTCTGTCTTTCTTTCCTTCTTTCTTTCTTTCTTTCTGTCTTTCTTTCTTTCTGTCTTTCTTTCTTTCTTTCTTTCTTTCTTTCTTTCTTTCTTTCTAAAAAACTGTTTCTGTTTCTTAATACTTTACTTAGCTTTTTGAAGGCATCTTTCGTTATTCCAATACGCCCTTTAGTTTTATGTGTCGTACTTCTTCCCTTCCTCTGTTAAAACACTTCCTAGACATTTAAATGTTTGTCCTTTTTTTTAGTTCCTTATCGCCTAACTGTATAGGTTAAATCAATGTGAGCAAGTTTTAAATTTAGAAATGCTTTTCCATAAAAAGTTCCTTGGCAATGCGTCTCATCATTAAGAGGAAATATTTCAGATAGTAAATTTAATGTTACATGGATCAATACGAAAGAATGGCACGATTACTGATAGTGAAGGGATTCAGTTTTTCAATCATTTCACCCCAATCAAGGCAATAAATCAACTAAGATCCAATCGGTTAATGATCGTGAAACAATGTACGGAAAAGAAAACTATGAAAGAGAGAGAAGAAGAAGAAAAAAAAACAGGAATTAAGAAGACAGAAGATATTGCTTTTAAATTTTTGCAGATCAAACAACTGCGAGAAAGGAAACAATAAGCATATAATTTCGCGATTTCAACTGTGAAATCATGAGACCTAGCTGCCAATCTAGTACTGCTCTTACATTTCTAAATTTTAGGTAAGATAGAGTAAAGTTCATCAGAACAATTACCATGAAAATATTTATAGAAAAGACTCAAGTAAGCTAGATTATGGCGATGGGAAAGTGACTGAAGCCGATATAGCAGATGCTACGTAGCATCACGGTTTTCAGTCTATCAATAAGCTACAGAAGATGATGTGGGTTGAATGAAGTATAGACTGTAATTTGAAGGAGTGCTATTATTTCAATGCAATTTCTACAGATTGATGTTCTTGAGTCGACCTTAACAGAACAGTTGAAATAGTAATTTACATTTATGATTTTTGGTACAAAAATAATTTAGTCAGATGCAACACATGCCTACATTTGTATAACCTCCGATGTGGATGTAAGTTGTGTACGAAATAGTTCGCAAAAAATAACGCTATGCCGATGCAGAATTTTAATTAGCCTCATACAGGTTTATGGGGAAATGCAGTGAGAAGCGACAGTGTAACGCCAACAAAAAGCGTTATTTTCATTCGGACGAATGTCTTCAACTTTGTTGTCATTACTACAACGTTTCGGTTGTCGTGACTTCCCGACTTCTTCAGGTGCTAGTAGATCTAGGTAATATTTATGAAATTTTGAACTGAATCACTTTTTTTAAAGCATGGATTATTTTCATCTAATTCGGCTACCTCTGTCGAAATTTCCATTACAGGACAAAATTCCGATGACAGGTGGAAATTCCTAGTAAAGGCTGAAATTCTCTTTAAAGAACGAAATTCTTATTAATGGCTGAAATTGATGACCGATATTCACATAACAGGCTGAAATTCCCATTAAAAACTGAAATTCCCATTGAAGGCGGAAATTCTTATTAAATGCTGGAATTCCCATTAGAGACATAAATACCTATTTCAGGCCGAATTTCCAATTACAGGCTGAAAATTAATTGAAAATCGAAATTCCTATTAAAACCCGAAATTCCGATGCCAAGCCGACATTCTTATTAAACGCTGAAATTTTCATTAAAGGCCGAATTTTCCATGACAGGCTGAAATTTCGATTAAAGGCTAAATTCCTATTAAAGCCTGAAATTCCTATAAAAGCAGAAATTCCCTTTAAAGGCCGAAATTCCCATTTAAATTCTATTATTCCTATAAAATGCCGAAATTTCAATAATAGAGCGAAATTCTCGTTAAAGGCTGAAATTCCCATTCTATGCCGAAATTCCTTCTGAAGGCCAAAATTTCTATTGAAGGCTGATATTCCCATTAACAGCCGAAATTCCTATTAAAGGCTGAACCTCCTATAAAAGCTGAATTTCCCGTTAAAGTCCGAAATTCCTATTAACGAGAAATTCTCGATTTATCACCATCACTCTATGGAAATAGTGCGAGACTGATATTTCTTTAATGTAAATTAATTTAGGTTCGCATCCTCTGTTTGTAGCTTAACACCCGAAGTCTGGAATGTGCCCTTCATATTTGCTTTGTTTACGTCAATTTAACGCAGACATTACTTACTTGCTTCCCATTAAGAACCTAGATCACTATACTCTAGGTAGCATCCTGAATTTTGATTTAATTTAGATATAGGCAACACCTACAGGCATCCTATGAAACAAACATTCAGTTATTTTGCTGGTTAAGCAACACAGTAAAGACGAATCTAGGTAATTTGGTTAATTAAATTGATTTCACAAATAACAAAATGTACTGCGTTTTTGTCGTTGCATTCCTGGGGCCACGACAGATTCAATAATCCCTGTGGCCACAAAGGAATTCAATAATTAATCCTATTCTGTGATTTGTTGTGCATTTTTTTTTTTTCTCAAGAAGATGGTTTGTCCGTATTGGCCGAAACTGCAAGGATCACGTTATTCTCAAAAAGTGATGAAGTTGTGGACATCTTCACTAAGAGTCCCCCCCTGACCTGATGATCCCTCCATTAATCTTTACGAGAAGCCTTTTCTTTTTTTCTTTTTTTCTTTTTTTCATATTAGTGGTCACACTGCTAACTATTCTGTTACGTGCCGAATTTTTTTTAAAAATGAACTAGACTCTAAGGTTCACTACAGTTACTAATATTATCTTTTAACCACAGTTCTGCTTCAATTAATTAGGGGACATAATTACTAAGTCTAAGCACAGACACAACGTCACACTTCAATTAAAAATAAAAGAACACTACACCTTCTGTCTACGGCAGTTGATGTCTTTTAATTTTGAAGTACCCAATAATGATTCAGCTGATGTCCATCACTCTCTGTCTGTCTCTCTGTCTGTTTCTCTGTCTGTTTCTTTGTCTCTGTCTGTCTGTCTGTCTCTCTCTCTCTCTCTCTGTCTCTCTCTTAGTCGTTCCAATAGAGAAACACATGCAAATATAATTGAAGTAATTTTTTTTCAAGTGAAGCGCATTTTAAATGCGTCATGGTTTGGACAATGTTTTTATTCTTTTAGAGAAAATATGGAGAACCCATGATAAGGTAACGCAAACAATTGCTGATTTGTCTCTGCCTGGCAAGGACTCTCTTGGCGCAAAACCGACGTTTTATTATTTGTTCAGATTTTGGAAGCAGTTTGGGTTGATTTATTTTCAGCACCCGATCGTTTTTCGCTAGCAAATCTTCGTAATCGTTCAAACTGAAATTGTGTTCCTGTAACAGTACTAATTACTAGTTACTAAATGGATTATTGTTTTAGACTTATGAGAAAATGATAACTGATTTTATTATACCAATATTCTAACAGGATATAATGCATTGTTTACACAATTATTTCTCTTATCGTCATCCATATTTTTTAATATTATTTTGCTATCGATTTATGATTTTTGTTTGTTTATTTTTGTTTTTTCGTTATCTTTTTTTTTCAGTTTTGTATGTTTAATTGCTCCAAACAAATTATGAATAATTTTCTTGTACTACTTTAAATTTGATCTCAATACCTCTAAGAATTGTTAAAACATTAAAGCCGGGAACATGAATTCTGAATTATTCGCCGTAGGTTTCTAAAAAGGAGATCGCACTTTCAGAAATAAAGATGGCAAATGGCATCTTGCCAAAATGCAGACAACAACTAAAATAGGCAAATTGTTTCATAAATGCTTCCAAAAACTTTTCCGCTCTAAACATTTCCAAATGCTGGAAATAAAATGGACAATAATAAAACAACTTGTCAAGATTACCTCAAAAATAAGAAAAATCATCGTTTGGGAATTTGCTCGACGCTGCTCTGGAAAATCAAAATTAATAAATTTAACAAAATTAATGAATGAATCAAAATTAATGAATGAATCAAAATTAATGAATGAATCAAAATTAATGAATGAATCAAAATTAATGAATGAATCAAAATTAATGAATGAATAAAAATCTATGAATGACTTAAAATTAATGAATGACTCAAAATTAATGAATGAATCAAAATTATGAATGAATAAAAATTGATGAATGAATTAAAATAATGAATGAATAAAAAATATTGAATGAATCAAAAGTGAGTTCTCAAGTTTAAGAAAACTAAAAAAATAAGATTATATTATTTTCAATAAATACGATGGAGAGACTTTATGTGATGTTGAAGGAAATGCAACATACATCGTTATCAAAGGACAACGAGTTTTACATCCAATTCTATGGATATGAGTTTTATATACATTTATACACTGATAAACATATACAAACAGAATTTCAACTATTTACAATTTTCGGACTGCTTTTCTCATTTTTATTGCCATATCTTATTCAGCTGATATTCGTTGGAAAATTGGATTGAACCCTATATTTAGCCGACGAGGGTGGATTGTTGAAATTACACTTACCATGACTCTTGAGGGACAACTCAGATTTAATAATTCAACTCTCAAAGTTTTTGTTCCCTCTGCTATGAACAGGTATTGAAGTTAAAACACTTTGGCCCAATCACTTTTTGGTTTACTCAAACAACGCTTTTATAGCCTGGACATAGCACGTGAGGTTAAAAAAATCTCCTTTCGAAATTTCAACGTGGAACTTACAAGAGCTGAAACATTTTGAATAAGGCAATAAAGATAAGGACAATAGTCCGAACGATCTAAATTGTGTAAATAGAATACCTCACCTCACGGCGCGATGGATAAATTGTTGTATAAATTATGGAAAAATGAAAATCACATTTTAACAAATATATTTACCGAAATTACATAAAAATACTTTGAAATAATAAAGGCTAAATGTATTCAATAAAATCTCCATTGACTTCAACCAGGGCCTCTAGATGGCCTCTGAATTTCCTGCAACTCATCTTAGTAGTTTTCTTGTTTAAGTTAGTGAATGCTACCATAATCCTTGCCTTCAGTTCATCTTTGATATTGAAAGGGATTTTTTGGTCTCTCGTTCAAATACACTCCACATATAATAATCAAGAAGGTTGCAGTGTGGGGAGTTAAGTGGCCAGATGTAAAGGGATGATGTGGTCGCAGAAATTGTCTGTCAGACATGACTGGGTACTCCTGCTTGTGTTGCATCATGCAGAGTCATGTTAGATATAGGGTCTTCCAGAAGCCACACTCTTGATCCTAAGCAGCACTACCTCCTCAAGGCAATTCATGTAAACTTCTGTGTGGGAAGATTATTGCAGACATAACGTCGCCATTACTCGTGATCACTCCAAACACCTTCGTAATCACCATTTGACTCAACCAACTCTTTCCGAATCCTCTGCACTATCATCAGATTGACATCCAAACATTCAGTCTTTCTTATCAAATCACGCAATTAATTTTTTCCTAATTTTCATCGATAACCTTTTCATTGACTCGCTATCTATAATCATGACACAGATATTTACGCATGTCTTAATGATAAGAGTGATCTGGCGAAAAAAATCAAATTGTTAAATAATCTGAAAAATTAATTACAATCTGTTACTAGCGAGGGCTTGTTAATTTGAACGTCGCCAAAACGAAACTCTTGTTTTAATCGTTTCAGATAATCTTTTTCTTCTTCCAACAGTATGGCTAATGCTAACCGCCAGCAGCATAAAACGTTGTGTTTTCTCGGTATAATATTTTCTACTGACAAGGCATCGACTGCTTATGTCGAATCACCTGCTACTTCGGCTGCTAGGAAAATTGGTTCACTGAAACATTTTGGACAATTTTCCACGGCTCAAATTCAAAATGAACTATCTTACACCGTTGTAGGTCTGTCATTCATCCGTGCATTGAAGATTGCTGTTCTATCTGATCCGGTGCTACTACTATGTACCTACAGTATTTTGAGAAGATACAACGAAAAATATGTAATATCTTGACATGGCATCTCGTGTTTAATCACTTCCCCGTGTCGTGATGTAACTTCCCTAAACCAATTCTATAAATATTTAAATGGTAATTGTTCTGATGAGCTTTCTTGTTTTTTTTTTATGCCACCGCAACTTCATGAATTTACGCGCAGCACTAGAATGGCAGATAGGTCTTATGATTTTACTGTTGAAACGGCTAGATGTAACCGTAAATTCTATGCCAACAGGTTCATCTCTCGCACTTCTCGTTTGTGGAACTTTCTTCCTATTTTTTTACTTTCCTTTAAAATGTGATCTACAATATTTTAATGCAACGTTTTCTTCTGTATTTTTGAATCCTGTTCATTTTTGTTCTTTCTTCTCAATAAAGTTTTTTTTTTCAGTTTCTTTCACCCTCAGTAACATCTTGTATCTTAGTGGCTTTATCACCTTGCGGGAGAAGTGGAATAAGTAAAAGTTTTTAAAAAACACACTATATGCAAAATACTTCTTCAAACATGTAGAAAGCCGTTATTGTCCTCAACTGCAGATCTCATTAACCGCTGAGTTGGCACTGATTGCTGATTTCGTTAAAATTTAGGTTGGATGAACTTTTGGTGACTCATTACCAAAATAAACCAAGATATTCGGATGAGATAATGAATAACTGGTTATCAGGAATCACAGGCCTCAGTACGAATTTTAGTAGAGTTCATTACATTAACCTACACATAAATAACATTGGGAAATATATGAATCCACCCCCGTCCATGTGTTAAATAGTGGGAATTATTTTTGAATAAAAAAAAACAGAGTTATCGCCAAATGATTGATAATGCAATTTTCACTGACAAAGAAATATAATTTATTCTTAGATTTTAAAATATTTTCCGGCTTTAAATAAAATGGGTTGATAATTCGTAAAAAAAAATCAATAAATCATCTGAAGTTCACTTCCATAGGGGAGATTAGATATCGCATATCACTGCAGTGCTTTCTTTGTTTCTAAGAATATTTCAATCAATCAATCAAAACAAACACAATAGATAACATTCCCAGATATGAAAACAATTCCTGATCTCTAAGATGTTCTTGAAATAATGCTGTCTGCTGGTTAAATTTTTCAATGCTACAAGAGTTGTTAGCCTAACTACAATAAATTAACGATTATAAGAGAATTTTAGACAGTAAACATTGCGGTCATGGATCTTTTCGAAAGACAATGTTACACCGTCCTGGGTATGACGATAAACTACATTTGCGACCTGGGTAAGACGATAAACTACGTCCAACAGCAAGATCAGGAGCTTTTGAGGATCGTGGGACCACCTCTTAATTGCTGATGTTCCCAGGTCCACCCTGACCCGGGATGGTAGCACCTGTTAGGGTCCCAGCTATGGGCAAGTAGTTAAGCCTCAAACTAGGGCCAAAACACTATGAAAGTGTACAAATAGGTTTTAATACCAGAAATACTTTTTGTAAAAAAAATATTGCCAGCAATACATTTATGAAGAAAAAATATTACCAAAAATAGATTTATGAAGAAAAAAAATATTACCAGCAAAACAAAAACTGTCTTGACCTTGATATGCCGTAAAACAAACCGAACCAAACAATGTTACATAAAATAACTATTATACACACTGCAGCATTAAATGAAATAAATAAACAGACCTTCATTCTAAAGTGACAATAGAAAATCGTGTAAAATTGATCACTCAAATAATACCTATATATTCAAAATTTTGATGTAAATTCAAGGAAAGTTTTTAGAATAATGTTCATCCAATACAAGGCCTAAGACCTACTCGAGGTAGAGGGTTAGAAAGTAAGAAGCACAAATTATGGGTATATGTGGGAAAAGATACCTGATAACCATAGATTTGAAAAGATTAAGATTGTAGTGTTCAAGAAAGCATCTACTTGGGAGTCTTTCCAAAAAGCAGCGGTTGGTGTGAAAAAGCTGCTCAAATGGAACTTAAGACTCAACTTTAGAATAGAAGGGAATGAGGGTGGTACGCTACAATGGGCGTGGCATGGTGGGTCTTAGTCGGGTAATTTAAAACTAGTGGTCCTAATGAATGTAATTTGCTTGAACACTTTCTAAAGACATATCGATAGAATAGTGAGCGGCTTGCTATTTTTCGTATGTGGGAAATTGGTTTTAGAATTAAAAATAATTCGCCACCCAGAAAGACACAGAGACGCGTTTTAGATTCTATCAAGACTAGAAAATGAAGACCTGGTATGTCCTGCCTAAATACAGCAGCAGTAGTCCCCATGTTCGCTTTTATTTGTTTCTTGTAAAGGTTAAGGGTAGCTGGATGAGTCAGGTATCTATTGGGCTAGTTCAGAGGACCGAACATTTTTCCAGCATCTTTAGCGATAGATCGTATGTTCGAGTTTCACTTAAAGTTTGAGTTTAGCTTAAGCCCCAAGAGACGGGGTCTTCATGAAAGAACCCCCATCCATCTTGGTAGGCGAAGATATGTGTCCACTCGCCCTCTGTAGTGTCACATCACGGCGTGAAACCAAAACAGAAAAAATAAATGCTGGACAGATAACTCGATCTAGAGAATTGAAAATGTTGAGTAACATGGTAGTGCCAATAGTAGTCGGAGTCATAAGAATGGTCACAAAATACATGACAAAGGGGAAGACAAAGCTGGAAGTCCCAATAAGAATCGGGACCACCCCAGACAGCGGCATTAAGAAAATAAAACAAAACAAAAAACAGTGAAAATCTTAGAAACACATTTGCAGTATTTGGAAGATTTACTGTCACTTCATCTCCAATCAGAAGCCTAGTCTGAAAATTCAAAGACTAAAAATATTATTAAAAATAATAAATAAAATGGTGACGTAGAAGAAGAAAGAGGAGAGTGTAAAGAAGAAGAAGAAGAAAGAGAAGAAGAAGAAAGAAAAGAAGAAGAAGAAGAATCTGTCATCTGAAAGTTTTACCAAAAAGGAGATTAAAAAAAAATGTAAATTGAATTTATTTAAAATATTTAAAATATCATCTGCTTCATTTTCAATGGCCGTCACACAAGTCAATCAATTTTTCGATTCCACGTTCAAAGATATCTGGGGTGGGGGGTATTTTATTTTATTTTATTTTTTGTTTTTTTTTGTTTTTCTTTTTTGTTGTTTTGGTTTTGGTTTTTAAAATTGAAACATTGTTTTCGACATTTTCTTTATTTCTTGATATTCTAAAACTTCAAGTGAAAATCTGTAGGTACCAAATTTGCTTGTGTTTGGAGGGTGTGGAAAAAACCATCCCACCTAAATATCTTCTTTTTTTTTTTTCTTAAGTTTGTTTCGCATTTTGTCCTGACTGAGAATAACACCATTTTCTGATTTTGCCAAAGCAGGTTTTCTACGACCTAATATTTACTCAATAATTTTTTTAATTGAAATCACCCCATGCAAGGCAGTAAAGCCACTAAGACACATGTCGTTTCATGGGCATGGGAGAATTGGGAACAGAAACATTAATAATGAACGAGAAGAGGAAAAATTAATCAAGAGAACAGTAGATAGCGATTGACATTGCATTTATATTTTGCAGATTAAAGTTGTCTTTGAAAGGGAGTTCCACAAATGAGAACTGCGAGAAACAATCGCAAAATACTAAAAGATTGCTAGAAATAAACCTCTTGAAATGATTTGAATGGAATCTAGGACCCAGAAAATCTATCGTTATTTTTAGGAGTGTAGGTCAATCAATTCGTAGCACGACACAAGTAGTTCAATTAATTATTATCTAATATAACCGCTGGATAAGGTTACATATATGTTATGCGTAATGTCATCAATAACATTTAACAAAAATTTATTCAACTCCAAATGTGCATACATGTTGCTAATTTTAAAAAGCACAATATCGTCAATTTTATCCAGAAGAAACAATTCAAGGGGAAACCCTTTTCCCATAGCTTCATAGAAGAACATATTTGTTATAACAAAAAGTGTGACAAAACAAGGGGAATAAATCCTGTTGCGCAATTACATATATTTATACATTATTGATGATGAGATTAGATTAGGCGCATTGATAAGGAAAGAAATTGTGTTGACAGATAAGTATATATTTTATTTTAAAAATAACGGTCTTTTGTCGTTTTTCTTTAGGTTGTTAACTTATTATTATTATTATTATTATTATTATTATTATTATTATTATTATTATTATTATTTCCCGTGGGAAAAGCTATACAGACATAAAGGTTTCATAATATTTTATAATAATAAAGATACCAGGTTTGAAAGTTCATTGAAACAGATCCAGGGACTTCTCACTCCCTGGGGTGACACATAGTTAAAGGTTATGAATTTAGAGTTTTCCTTCACTTAGGATGGTTGCCAACCAAGGCTACAGGACCAAGTCTGTCGCGCGACTTCTATATAGCTAGTTGAGAAGAGAAGGTTTCATACGTTTCGCAAGTGTATTTACACGTAAATTAATGTATCGATCTCGATTGGTATTCGAACTCGCCTCTTCGATTCTTCAATCCGATCCACTATCTATTACTACAGTGCTTTCAACTTCGTATTATTATTAGTAAACATTTTTTTAATCATTCCTTTCACTCCAAACAAAATATAAAGTCCGAAACGTTAATGTCTCGTGAAGAACACTCCAATCTCGATCTAGTTCAAAAGCGTCTTCACAGGCTTGTGAGTGAGGAATTATTTTCCTCTCTACAAACTCTATCCCACAGATGAAACCTTGCAAGCCTCTCGCTACTGTATTGCTATTTTCATGGCAAATGTTCTGATGATCTGCATTGCTTCGTTGCAACTTCTTGTGACGTACGGTGGCCGTTAATAATTAAATATAACTCAACACTTCAATGTCAAGGTAAAACACTATATAATTACAACTGCAAATAAATGCTTAACAAGAACAAAGAAGTAAAAGTCAACCAAAGGTAATTAATCATTTTAGTGAATACCTTGTTAGTAGCGCGGCTCGGCTTAACATCCGGTAAATCCTAAATCAAATCCCAAATCATCGACGCACAATAATTCACACTAATTCGACTGGATAGTTACACTCAATAGTCACTAAATAAACACTGCAATCAGTAATCTGACACCGCTGACGCTTCCAAAAGCTAAGCAAAGCATTAAATAAAATAAAATTTTTGTGAGAAACAAAGAAAAGTTATGTAATATCGGTTCTCCTCTATGGCAATGAATGCTGGAAAATCTCTTCCCAGATAAAGAAGAAACTTCAAAGAACAGAAATGTTGTTCTACAGAAGGATGTTAAGAATTTCATGGACTGAACAACGACGGCTTTTTAGAGAAAATGGAAGCAAAAAGGACACTAACAGAAAGAGACAATTGAAATTTCTAGGGGGCTTAGAAAATCTGATACAAGGCAAACTGAAGGCAAGAGAGATAGAGGAGAGCAACGCAGCACTTACCTAACGGGCTTTTGTATTTTTTTGGCAGAATAGGCTTTAGAAGAGTTGCCAAGAAGACAAAATTTACTTAGTGCTACAAAGGGTAGGAAATTGGAAGAGCCATGATCGACCACATTCTGAAATGATACACAAATAATAATAATAATAATAATAATAATAATAATAATAATAATAATAATAATAATAATTCCTCAATCTTCCATGTGTGGTTAGACAGCATGAGGAATTTTGAATTTTCTCAGACTTTGAACATCGAATGCTGGCAGTAGTTTTAAATATTTTACCATAAGGCGGTCACAACAATTGTCTCCCTCTGAATAAAGTCAAATCTTTTGATTGTTAAACAATATCTCTACATTTAAATTTTATTAGTGACGAATTCAGGTTTCTTTGCAATTGGATTCGAATTTTGTTTGCTTTTTAATCAATATCAATATTTTTATCTTTTCATATTCAGAACAATCGGGCTTCTGTTTATTTTGTTATTCGTTTTTTCTCAAAAATTTCAAAATTTCCCAATAAGTTAGTATTTCATGTGAATTGTATTTTTTAAAGAATTCCAGTTATAACTAAAACAAATCTGTTGTCCGAAAAATATTTCCCAAATGAGAATGGTTTGTCCCATATAGCAGGCATTCTTATGAAAATTAATATCTTGGCAATTAAATTAATATTAACCAAAAGATATAGGTAGAACTTTCAAGATATACTCCTGTTCATGTATGCAATATTTTATATGAAGTCCAGCTGCTAATATCTATCTATATTTTTAAAAGTTATTAATAAGGACTCATTTCAGAGATTTCCACTTATACAAAAGAATTAACAGTAGCAGAAATTTTTGTTTACAGATAAATCTAAAAGATATTGGCCACAGAAACACAATATCACATTTACACGAATTTCTTATTATTTCCTCGTCTTCTATAATAGCCATTGGTCTTTCCGACATTGCTTTTTTGAGAAATTCTATTATTTCGATCTTAAAATTACTCATAAAAGAGTTTATTATTGTAGGCGTTCTATCCTTGAATATTGTTTGCCACTTTCATATACACGTTCTTTAATGAAGAACAATACGGTTTCTATTGGATAAATAACTCCATCCGATTTATGTGATGTCTGAAACATTTTGACAAGATGAGTTATAATCATCTTTGAACAAAAATTATATATATATATATATATATGTGTGTGTGTGTGTGTGTGTGTGTGTTTGAATGAAAATCTATAGAAAATAGGCAAGAACTTGTTAGGTAAATAATCTAAAGTTCTTTAGTATTTTTGTTATTATTTTTTAAAAATAGTGCTCGATACAAAAGTAGCGTTTTAAATAAATAAATATATATATATATATATATATATATATATATATATATATATATATATATATATATATATATATTCATCCACAGACAGACAGTTTCGCTGTATTCCAGCTCATCGGTGTGACTAGACGTCCGGTTGCCTCTAGCTAGGATTGAAACCCGACTAAATTGGAGAATTCTACCACTAAGCCGTTGGCGCACGGAAGGGATAAAGTTGAATTTCAGCGTATTTATTTTTAGATAAACACAGAGTGACAGAGAGCACTCGATTCGATTTACCGAAGAGTCTTGAATTATTAGCCGTAATACTCACTGTTTTAAAAACCCATTATAGATCAACCGAAATAATTTTTTCAGGAGCATATATGTTGTCATCCACAGACAGTGTGGCTAGACGTCCGGATACCTCTAGCTATCATCGAAACAACACTGAATTCGAGAATTCTACCACTACATATATATATATATATATATATATATATATATATATATATATATATATATATATATATATATATATATATATATATGGAGAGAGAGAGAGAGAGCAAGAGAGAGAGATTTAATATGCTGTTTAATATAATTTGAGGAATAGAAAACCAACAAAAGGATAACAATATAAGCAATAAAATTGATGTTATTTATTATAAGTTAAACTTTTGACTAAATTGAAGTAGGAAGAGAATAATTTTAAAATAGAAATTTTCGAACACGCCTCTGTCTTTTTTCAACGTGACGAGGAATAAACAAAGAAACGGACTTACTCTTCCAATGATTTTTTCGGTTGTTTTGGGCTGATCATTTGGAAATTACACACTGAGTAAAACCTGTTTTATCCAACAATTTGTGAAGTTGTTTTGAAAATAAATTTCAACTCCGATCTGCGTCTTTCTTATCGGCCATTGAATGAAAACGCTAAAAACAAACATCTATTGTCAGTGAAATGGCGGAAAAAGAATTAAGGATCCAAGCGTTTGAGGACAAATGCAAGACAAAATTCCTTGGAATCTCCTATTGAAAACATAAAACCAATGAGTTTCTGCAGAAAAGGGTTGAAAGTTTTGTGGGCCACCAAGGATGTCTCCTCACCACTGTCAAACGGAGGAAAATGTCGTAATTTGGATACATTACAAGTCACGACAGCCTGTGCAAGATCCTCATGCAAGGCATCGGTGAAGGTCGACGTAGGAGAGAACGCCAACGCAAAATCTCTTAGCGCAATGTCAAACAATGGACATGCGTTACTATAATAGATGGCTGCCGTTGATAGACCGTTTCGGACGAGATTTAGTGTGGATTCTACATTCGGATTCGACCTACTATTACAAACGTCAAGGGGAAGAAGGTATATATATATATATATATATATATATATATATATATATATATATATATAGAGAGAGAGAGAGAGAGAGAGAGAGATAGATAGATAGATAGATAGATAGATAGATAGATAGATAGATAGATAGATAGATAGATATATTAATGCATGTTTCATTAAATAATATAGACAAGTTTTGTCTATTTATTTTAAGTAAGTCCCTTTCATATTGTCTGATAAGCTTAATAACATTATCATTGAAAGACGAAAGAAAATCGCCATATTGATACATATTTAAATCCAATCTAAGCTTTCGGCTTACATAATCAATACAAAATAAACTACGAACTCTCCACAAATATTCTTAAATGCCTATAATTGATAACAGAAGCCACTGGTTTATACCAACGGCTTCCCATACTTAATACCTCTCGCTTTCACTCTCGCGTGGTTATGTGTGACGTCACGAGATACGACGCGATTTTTACTTCCGTGTCACGTATACACGAATTAGTCGTTGCTTCGAAATTTTTCATGCAACAAAAACAAACTATCATTATCTTTTCGTTCGTGCATTGTTTGATTTAGTGAAATGTAATTGTCATCTTTGATAATGGCTTATGTAAGCCGAAAGCTTAGACATGTATCAATATGGTGATTTCCATTTTTCTTTCAATGATAATGTTATTAAGCTTATCAGACAATGTGAAAGCAACTTACTTAAATAAATAGACTCAATAATACACGTTGCTATTGTCGGGTTATAGAGTTGCATCCTTCTGCAAATTAATTGAAACAAAACGAATAATTCCGTTTTTACTTACTTTTTTCGTACTTTTCCTATGAAACATGACCCAGTGTACATGTTAGTACTTCGTATGTCTATTCTACGAAGTCGTTCCCTGCAGATTGACCACAGATTCTTGATTGGATTTAAATCAGAAGAGTGTCCAGCCCAGTCTAGTAATTTGATTTGCTCACTGACAAGGTATGCCAGTATGTTCGTGCAGCGTTACAAATTCCATACGCTTCCTTGGAGTAACGTCCATCGCAGAAAATGGACGTAGGACAACTAATCGATAGTCGAGTCAATAGTAACTGGGCGTGATAAAAATCTGATGCAATAACGGATGACGGAATATTTTTCAAGGCCAAACAAATTTCATCATACACCCCGAAAATAGATTCATATTACTACACAGCACTGCAAATGACCTAATCTAAAACAAAATAGAAATCGATTACATTTTGTTACTCCAGTGGGTCTAAAACTGACAGTATTGTGAAAAAAGGAAACTATAGTGGTTGTTTCAATTCATTTGCAGAACGTTGTAGTCCCTGAATTAGGTGTCATAGTAATTGTGAGTTCAAACCCTGGGTCGGGTAGTAGAGACTTAGACTCGGTTGAAATGAGGCTAAAAATAATTGAGTTGAGATATCTGTAGACAGGAATGAGAATAATCTACCCAGTTGATTAAATAAATGGTCTTAGTTTGAAATTTTCCAAAAGTTAATCCGATCTATAGACACCTGAAGAAGACCGGTGACCATAAAGAGCAAAAAATTTTGTAAGATTAAGAACAAAAGTGTGAACAATAAATGTAAATGATAAAACTATTACGGTGTTATATTCAATGTTATTGGTCCTGGCATGAAATCTTAGATTCACTTACTTTCACACCATTTCTTTCATACTTTCATGGCAATTGTTCTGATAAATTCTATGATCTTTAATAAACTCTTATTTAACTCTTATGGACTTTAAACGCATTTTACAAATGACATGGATGTACGTAAGCGTTACTTCATTGCTAAAAGTTTCTTCTGTCACACTTCTCGCTTGTGGAACGCTCTTCCGGCTTCTTGCTTTCCAGGCAATTTTGATTTATAAAAAATGTAAATGCAGTCGATATGTTCTGTCTTCTTAATTCCACTTCTTTTAATGTTCGCTCTCGTTAATAACGTTTTTTTTCAATGTTTTTTCTCTTATTCCCTAACACGTAGTAAGTCCTTTTGTCTTATTTTATTACTAAAATACTAAGTATTTATAAAAATAAGTATTTATAAAAAAATACTTATTCAAATTATGATTTGAATAAGTATTTTTATAAATACTTATTTTTATAAAAATAAAAAAGTATTTTTTTATAAAAATAAAATGTATTGTTTTATAAAAATAAAAAGTATTTTTTTCAAACCATTTACGATCGATTGCTATATGTGAACTGATGTATATTTTTCTATCTGAATCTCTCGAAATTGCATGTATTTCCCCTATTCCCGGTACGTTAACCGGCAACATTTTACTACAAAATTCTTTTTTAGAATCTTTAGTGGTAAACGATGACTTCTTGTACATAACTTTCTAAGACTCAATGAAGAAGTTGCAAAGACAGATCGTTGCTACGAATTCCAACAAGATTTTACGACATTTTCATCGCGTTTTCAAAAAATCTTACCAATATTTTGTGAAAGTCAAAAAGTCTGTTTTAATTATACGTAACACGACAGGGAAATCAATTTAGAAATCTTTTCATTGGACGGGAATCCATCTTCATCAAATTTGAAAACGGTTATCTTTCAAGAGAAATAAACAAACATATATGTTTTAAGATACGAAATGGAAAAATGAAATGAGATATTTTTAATTGAGATTTATAATTTTTATATAACTCTAATAGATTAGAAAATGCGCTGATTTCGAAATACACAACGCAACATTTCTCATTTCCTCATAAATGAATTATTAATATATAGTATGGGATAACTAGAAAAAATAACAATGAGAAACCTATTTTAATATATTAGTCCATTTCTTAATATATGACGTCATTTGTTTGCGTTAAGATACGCTCCGAACAGATACGAACGTTCGATGGAAATCATGGGAAATTTGTAGTTTAAAAGTAGTAAAAAGACGTTCCTAACCAAACGCTTCCTTCGTAGCTAAACTGGAATAACACTTCAGATTATTTGACGGTTCCGTGTGCTCGATTCCTGTTCGGGGACGTATATTTTCTATAAAAATTTCTCAGACATTCAGGCCGGTAAATGTTGTTGATACTGTTTATTATAAACTTAAATATTTGTGTCTATATAAATATCGTATAAACAATAATATATAAATATAGACATCTAAACTGAGTTTTTAAATTTTTACAAATGGAAACTTTTCATGAAATAGATTTGATTGAAAATAGATCTGATACTTCATTTCGCCATTCAAGGACTGAGAACTGAAGAATGATGTGTGCATGTGTATTTGTGCGTCTGCTTAAATAATGAATCTGACTAATTTCCCTGTCGTTTCTCGTGATTAAAGATGAAAGAAAATAAGTAACTTTTCCAAAATATTTATTCTAGTATCTTTTCTTTAAAATTCTTTGTTCTAATCGAAAATTGTTAATGTATTTTCCCATTTTTTTCCTCAAATTAAAGGCATCGGAATGGTTCGAAATTAAAACAATCATTTAACGTTTTCTGAACTCAATCCAAGGCAAATCCTCATACAATTCTTCAGAATGGGTTGAATGTATGTATATATATATGTGTATATATATATATATATATATATATATATATATATGTATATATGTGTGTGTGTGTGTGTGTGTGTGTGTGTGTATATATATATATATATAACTCTCCCTTCCCTCTCTAAAGTCGACCATGTCTCTCACATTATTCCTCGCTACCTTCTATGTCAACTTATATAAGCTTAATACTGCCCGTCAAAAGTATAAATTTTAATTTCATTTTTCGTTTCACCTTTTGAAAATGATATCTGAAGATCCAGGGAAAAATAAAAGTCTCTGGTCAAATAAATTATTACAATGGACCCTTAAAGTAGTCTGTTTCTTTTTAAATTATATATATATATATATATATATATATATATATATATATATATATATATATATATGTCAAAAACCGACATTATTTTTGCACCAACCTAATATATATAATATTCTTAAATATCGCCGTTAGATCGAGGCTTTATATAGATGTTATAGGACACTAAACTCGTTCAGAAATATCTAGACTGCATTCTTACGTGGTTCACACTGGCTTCAAATAAATGAAGCCTATGAATATTCGCGAAGATTATCGTTCTTCGAAACCGGCGTTACAGAATCATAGAAACTACATCACTTGAGGACTTTCAACAATAGCAACATCTAAAATGTATATCCTATCGTAGAGTAAATAATGATATAATCAAAATGCTGGCTCTCCACACCTTTTCACACAAAATGTTAGTAAGGAAGCTCTCATTAGTACTAGAAAGAGCAATAACAGTTACTGGATTGAGAAACCTATTTTCTTGGCAAATTGTTTGAAAAGAAAATAACACTGGCACCTAAAGAAACGTCTAAATAATTTAATATTACTAAACACACGCACATGTGCCATGCCTTTTTTGGATTTCTCATTTTCAGTTATTTCCCTTTATTAACTCAACTCTCCAAGTTTTATTCAGCTCTGCTGTGGCCAGGTATTGAACTCCCAATTCTTTGGGTCAAGTGACTTAATAACTTCAACGAACGCTTTTATCCACTGTGTCATGAGTCCATGGCACGAGGAACTAAAACAATCTACCACGGTGGGCGAAGTAAAGGGTTCGGTTCGAAATTCCAAGGTATATCACCTGAAGAAGGCCGGAGCGTACAACGACCGAAACGTCGTGAAGATGACAATGTAAATAATATAAATAAAATTCGTCTGTTATTATTTTCCTTATTTGTTATATGTTTATCTATATGTTCGATGTCCATTCTAGCGCTCACTAATATGTCCTTGTACCAGACTAAATGAAGAATAAACTGAGGTACTGATTATCACTTTACCAAATTTTCCATAAATTCTTTTTAATGTGAGATCTTCATGACTACCATAATAAATTTCATATCTCCAGGGAACTGAGGGTAATTAGAGTTCCTTTTTGATTTGAAACAAAAAGTTTCTAGAATCAATTCACTATTTAATGCTTCTTCTTTGAAATAAAATCTCACTTTATTTTACTGGCCTTCATTCAATCCTGATAAGCTTATGGGATGCTTTCTGTAACATCAAGTGAGTTATGTCTTTATCTATATATATCTTTATTCCTGTTACTATTTGAAATAAACATTTCCAATTAATTATTTCAGTTCTTTTATTTAAAAGCCTTAATAATTTGTAAAAAAATATGAAAGCTAAAAAACGAGAAATAAAGAATTTGGAACGTTTAAATCCATTTTAAGAAGCTTTTAAAAAGCGTAACTCATTACTGAAACCCGCAATTATCGGCCAATGTAAATGTATACAAAAATGAGTTCATGCCTTTGAGGTATTTTCTTTAAGAATGATGTAAAATGTATGTATTTTCCCGACGTTATTCTGTTTTTATATATCCATAATATTTGTATATGATTATATTTATTTTTATATGAACATTTTATTTATATATCTATTCAACAATGTGTTTTTTCAAACGCAAGTGCAAATAAAAGGAACATAATTCAAAACAGATTTTTGCAGGGCCGGTTTCTAGAACTAGTTAGAAACATTCTTTTTCTCCCTCTCCTTGTTCTTCTTCTTCTCCTTCTTCCATGTGCTGTGTGCCTTCAGAACGTGGGCGATCACGGTTCTCCACAATATCCTCTCCTTTGTAGCTCCTAACAATGATTGTCTTTTTGCAATCTTTTTTAATCCCTTTTCGGCCAACTATTTACAAAAGCTAGTTGTCCGCTGCTCTCATCTCTTCCTTTTGCCTCAAATATGTCCTGTACGTGTCAAATTCTCCAAACCCTCTTTCCTCGTCATATGCTCTAGTAATTTCAAGTATCTCTTTCAGATTCTAAGTAAAAAGGCACATTTAGTTTTCATTTTCCTTACAGTATCGTCGTTGCTTTACATGGTATTTTCAGAAGCCTTTTGATCAATCATATTATTTTATTGTTTCAGCTCTCTTCTTTATCCAGCATTCACTGCTATACAGGAGGAAAGATATTGCATAAAGTTTCAGTACTATTTTTCTTCGCGTCTAACGAAATTTTCCTGTTTCATAATACTTTGCTTAATTTTTGGAAGGCAACTTTCGCTATCTCAATGTTCCTTCGGATTTCAGTGTCCCACTATACGTCCTCTGTTAAAATACTTCCTAGACACTTCGATTTTTGTATTTGATTGATTTGTGTCTCTAAAATACAACACCAAACCACAGAATCTACTGCTAGGAAAGATGGTCGACTCTCACGTACTAGACATTTTGCCACCAGAATCTATCTTACACATTTATACGTCTACCTTTTTTCAAGGCATTGAATACTGCTTTCACATTTTGTCCGGTGTTTCTGCAATGGATTTAGAGATTTTTTTTATAAAATCAAAAGAGAATGTGTAATGTTATTGGTCATGACTTGGCATTTCGGCTTCAGTCATTTTCCAACAGCTTTAACGTAGCTTCCCTCTGCCTTTTCTATAAATACTTTGATCATAATTGCTCCAATAAGCATTGCTTTTTGCTAACTACTATTTACAGATTTAATTCGTACTACTAGGTTGAGAGCAAGCTATCATTATTTTGCAGTTGAAAATGTTAGATATATCCGGTGTTCGTGTCCCCTTGCTACCCAGCCAAATGTGATCTTCAAAATTTTAAATGCAATGTCAATCGTTATCTTTCGATTTACTACTATTTTATTGTTCTCTCTGCTTAATAATGTATTTTTGTTCTCATATTCATTTACACTGGGTTTTAGTGGTTTTATTGCCTTGCTTGGGAGGATGATGAAACAAAAAGCTACTGCCTTTGAAGCAAATATCATAAAACAAATATGTAGTTTAGGTGAAAAAGTACATGAAAACCGATTTGTCAATAGTGATTTTCGTTATAAATGTAGGATTTTTGTCCTGTTCTTTTAATCTTATTTCTCATTAAAAACGTTTTTTCTTTTTCTCATATTCTTTCTCACTCAGTATCCACTTGCGTCTTACTGGCTTTATTGTCTTGCTTGGGAGTGAAATTACGAAAAAGAATCTGCTTTTATGTTACGCGTGTAAATGAATCTTGAAAAAATTTGAGAGATGTAAAAAAAAAACTCGTGTGGAATTAGTTAAAATCGAAATTAATGTAACAATATGGTTTAATTTAATTAATAAACGTTCAGGCTCTTAACACTTTTCATTCCGTTTCGCTTCAATAAAATAGGTTTTGTCTTTTCAAGCAAAATGTTTTTCTTTCTGATGGCGTCTGATTATTGACGGAATGTGTCGACTTAAATTGTTCCAAAATGTCTGATATATTTTCCAATCCGTCAGATTTCATTCACCTTTACTCAAGATATATCTGACACGCTCACTCATACACACACATACACAAACATGACATATATATATATATATATATATAACGACAGATAGATACATATGAGATCGAAAGATTGACATAGATAGATAGATAGATAGATAGATAGATAGATAGATAGATAGATAGATAGATAGATAGATACGAACATAATGGGGTAGAAAGATAGATACAAGATGCGATGGACAAAATGTCGTCTAAATTATCCAAAAAGTAAAATAAGACTGACATCTCATTTTAACAGATTTAAGTAAAATTACGCAAAAACATCTTGAAATAGTAAAGAGTAAATTTATTCAACAAAAACACCATTGGCTTCAACCACGGCCTCCAGATCACCTCGGAATCTCCTACAACTCTTCGGGATTGCCACCGCGTTTAAGGGGTGAATGCTGCTATAATCTTTGCCTTCACTTCGTCTTTTGTCGATCTCTCGCTCAACTTCGCCCTACACACAATAATCAAGGGTCTTGCAATGTGGGGAGTTATGTAACCAGATGTAAGGAGTAATGTCGTTGCAGAAATTGTCAGACAGCAATAACTGGGTTCTTCAGCTTGTGTGACATGGTGCAGAGTCCTGTTGTCCGGCACAGGGTCTTCCAACAGCCACTGTTTTAATCCAGGACGGCACTACCACATCAAAGCAATTCATTTAGGCCTAAGTGTTGAGTCTGAAGCCCTGTGGGAAGAAGAATCGAAGCATAACATCGCCATCGCAAGTGATAACTCAAAACACCTTCGTAATCACCATTAGACTCATCCAACTCTTTCCAAATCCTCTGCACTCTCCTCAGATTGACACCCAAACACGCTTTAATATTTGCATTGGAGCCTCTGGTGCGAATGCTGAGCTGTACAGCATGTTGTTTCCAAATTTCTGGCGGAGTTAATTGGGTGATGGTGTTTTGTTTTGTTTTCTCACAGGCGGTGCCCAAGTAATCCTACTGTGCAGTCGATAAAATCGAAAACAAACAGCACAAAATTAAAAATATACAATGACGACAACTTACCAATCGCATACGATAGATAGATAGATAGATAGATGTAAACAAACGATAGATAGATAGATAGATACGAACATAAGGAGATGAATAGAAAGATAAATAGATATCTTCGTGTGCGTGTGCGTGTGCGTGTGCGTGCGTGTGCATGCGCGTGTGTGTGTGGCTTGCCCATGGTAATGCATTTTCTTCTTTTCCAGTAAATAACGGTATAATAATCTAATGACGTGTCTAATTCCTGCACGAAAAATTGTACGCTTTGGGCCATATCCACAACTCATATTTTCAGCGACACACACACACACATGCAGGTGTATGGGCAGATATACAAATGTACATACACAAAGACACATAGAATGATATACATAGAAACCCAAAACAAACACACATATGTATATTTCAAAATCATATATATATATATATATATATATATATATATATATATATATATATATATATATATATATATTGTGTATTTGGGTAGAAAATTTTCTTTCTAAGGTAAGCAATAGCAAGACTGAAAAAAAGATAAAAACAGATAAAAACAAAAACATTAAATTTTTATCTAACAAATAAATCCACGTTTCCTATAAGCATGATGAATTTACTCTTCGAAATATTATAAAGAAATACAAAACTCCAGTTGATATAAAACAAAGAAAATAAAAAATTATCTACTATAAAAAACATTTACGACTACTAACCTCATTGTCAACAATAATAAGTCACCTGCAAGTTCCAACTTACAGAGAACCAATATTTTTAAGAATTCAAATGTTATTTAAGGAACTGTTTTCCTGATCAAACCAAATTCATAAATAATTATATTTGATATACTACATGGAGACTCAGGTTACATCTCTCTAACCATAACTCAATTACGTCTCATTTAAATACACATAGACACCTACCAAACTCTATCGACAATATACGTAATTATAATACAAATATAATAGCCTCATTCACATGTAAAAAATAATGGAAGCAAAATTAATAAAAGAATAAAAAGATAACAGCCAATAATATTAAGTATAAACACGGTCACAATGTGCTGACCGTATTTGGAAAATAAATCAGTCTATAGCTCTAGATACATACATAAAAAATCCATACATTCAGTTAAAAGTAAAAATAAAATAGTCACTGATAATCGCTAAAATATAGCCGGAATTGCATGCACAGAATTTACACAATTTCTACATAATTTATCTTCAGAAAAGAAAAAAAATTGTAAGAACACAAGAAAAAATAAGATTATATAAGGAGAGGGGGAGATACATATCAATTTTGTACATGATTTTTATATATATACGTGTATGGTGATTCATATATTTGTGTGATGGCTTGTGTATTATTAACATGCTGTCATGTGATCATATGTACGCATGTGCATCGGTATATGTACACACTTTTTCCTCTTTTTTGTTAACAACAGATCTCCTAATCGTTATCAATATTTTTGTACCTTTTTTTATACTATTTTAATTTTATATAATCCCTTTTCCCCATTTTCATCCCACTTCTTTTTCCTCCTGTTTTTGGCACAACATATTCTAATCATAGTCCCGTCTTTCAACACTTTACCACGTAATTTGCCAATTTTTGCTACAACTTGCTACCCGCGAGACCTCTTTTCCCCTCTCAAACCTATAACTTTCTGCATCAATGTTTACAATATCACTCCCCAACGATACCACCGATCAAAATTTTAAATTGAAGTTAATTTTCATAAAAAGTTTCTAACATCGAGGAATCAGCCAGAGATATGGTTTTTGCTAATAAAACGATTTCGAAAAAAAATTACCCCATCTATGAAAACATCTGACCGCTAGTAATAGCCCATTTCTCTGTTTGTTTCTCGGACCGTTGATGAAGGACACAGGCGTGTCCGAAAATTCTGAACAAAAAAAACCTCTCCGTTCATCATTTTTGTCATAGGGTTAATAATTAATATTTAATAAATGTTTATCCTATGTTGGTACCTTTTCGTTTGTCCTTGTTTTAATAACCAACCTATCTATTATTATTATTATCATTATTATTATTATTTTTATCATTATCATTATTATTATTATTATTATTATTATTATTATATATATATATATATATATATATATATAAAAGTGAACATAGAAGTCAACACTTAGAGGCGACAGTCTGTTTCATGCTATATGCAATCGTCAGGCCACGTGGCCTGACGATTGCATATAGCATGAAACAGACTGTCGCCTCTAAGTGTTGACTTCTATGTTCACTTTTATATTTACACACGCTCTATCTCTGATATTGAGTACTTTATTCCATAAATATAGCACACCTTAAGACTATATTTCTTTATATATATATATATATATATATATATATATATATATATATATATATATATATGGGGGTGTATGTGTGCGTGTTTGTGTTTTATTTTCAAGCGAATTTTGGAAATTCGCGTGGAATTGAAACAGTACTAGGGATTTTAATTTAATTGTATAATTAAATTTGAAGTTTTTAGTTTCTGTTTGTGAAACATGGTAATTCCTGCATAGTGATGGAACCATATTTTTAAATAAGTAAATTTATAATATATATGCTCTGCAGAATTGCGTTGAGTACTGTTTATTTTTTAATAAAAACAATAAGTACACCGGATTATAAACCTCACAGTTCCTTCCCTTTATTTTAATATATATATGTGTGTGCGTGTGTGCCTGTGTGTGTTTGTGTGTGACACATTACGAAATGGACAAAGTCCGACAATTATTTTAATATATTTTATTGTTATTTATATAGACAGAAATATTTAAGTAAATGCTCTGTTTATAATAAACATTATTAACAACCATTTACCGACGTGAACGCCTGAGAAATGATCATTTCGTAGTGTGTGTCGTCATTTGTTTACGTTTCGAAACGCTTCGAGCAGATATGGAAGTTCGAGGTAAGTCATGAGAAGTTTATAGTTTTAAAGCAGTAAAATCGACCGTGATAACCAGACACTCCGTTGTAGTTAAACAGGTATAGCACGTCAGGCTAATGGCGGTGCCGTGTAGGATACAGGTTCGAATCCTGTTGGAGGACATATATTTTTTATGAAATTTCTTGGACGTTCAGGCTGGTAAATGCTTGTTAATTCTGTTTATTATAAACAAAAACAAAAACAGTGAAAAATTGTGTGATTGTAGGAACCCAGAAGACTGCCCATTGGAAAATAAATGCTGCGTCAAATCTGTGATATACCAATGTACTATCTCATCCACTGAGAGTCCTAATACTAATATGATATACATTGGGTCTACGAAGAATGAATTTAAAGCCAGATGGAGGCAGCATAAGTGCTCTTT
>OZ010591.1:108243928-108343453 GCA_963932145.1 Acanthosepion lycidas
CCCTTTTTTTTCGTTCACGGAAGCGCCAACTCCACTTCTCGGGAATTGGAGGGAAATCTTTTGATTGATTCCGAATGAAAAACGAAAAAATCTATTTTCCCACAAATCGAAATATATCCAAAATATTTTTGAAATTCAAAAGCTTAAACAAGAATCTCAACTTAGCCGCTGCTTTCTCCCAAAAAAGCAGACGACACACACCCACGCAGGTTCAATTTCTTATAAAATCTTATTGACAGCTCCTAATTATTTTTTGAAATTGTCTAAAGACTTTGTGGATGTTCTGTATATTAAAATTCCTCCACGTGTTAGGTTTGTCTTTTTTTAAACTTCCCAAGCAAGAGCCCAACGCAGCGTCTCTTTTCTCTCAAAAAAGAAGATACCCGCTCACGCAGCTTAAATTTCTTATGTTATCTTACCGGTTTTAGTTCACTATGACAGCGAGGCTATCCTGAATTATCTTCAGGTCCCACTAATATTTATAATAACTCCATCAATATAAGATATGCCGGTGACACTGTACGGATGGCAGATAAAGAATGAAAATCTCGGGATCTTCTAGAGAAGTTAATAAAAACAATCGAAAAGAACGTCTAACCATCAATTGTTGTCAGGAAGATGAAAATCTCAAGATTCGTGATATGAATTGGAAATGTTAAAATCAATCAATAACGAGAAATTAAATATCTGGTAAATGTTTTAACAAATGATGCAAAATGGCACACTGAAATCTGAAGATACACGACATAGCGTTAGACGCCTTAGAAAAACAAGACAAAGAATATGAAAGACAAATGAATGCTTAACTGGAAAGCAATATCAGTTCTTATAGATGAAGAAAACCTGAAGCAAAAGATATCGTTGTACAGACGCTTGATGAGAATACCATAAACGGAGCATATAATCAACGAGAAAGATTTCAGGACAATAGGAACAAAATAGGACTGATTGCCGAGATCCCTAAAGGAGATCATCCCTAAAAGAAAAAAAAAAGTATTTCAGTGTCAAATTTTCCGTCTTCTGTTAAAGCATATCCGAGGTAATAGTTCTAGTTTCAAAGTGGACCCCTCAACTTTTCTTTTTTTGTCAGGATATTTTGCCCAATGTGTTCTGTCACTTTCATGGTTTTATATGATTTCTTCGTCATTATTTCATAAATTACTTGTACGAGAATTCCCTCTTTATGTATCTCAAATTCACCCTCATTGGCGCTTACACATATAAAATAAATCCATACCCATTTTCACTATAACCAAACTTCAGTGGATACAAGATCCAGTTGAGGAAAGTCAAAGAACGTCTCGTACGAAAAACATAACCTAGAGAACAATCTGCAAAAGGTGGACCCATTCTGTCCAAGAGACATTCTAAGAATTTATTTCGTTAACCAATCCTAATCCAAAGAACTCGTGGAAAAAAAGTTTTCTTTCAGTCTTAATGCTACAACATATACACACACCAGTGTATATGTACGTAGACGCCGTTAGATTGTCTGACACTAAGCCAGTAGTTTAAGCAGTACCTCATATTTTGACGGCTAAACTAACTATTTTTCAATGAGAGCTGTATATAATAGATAGATAGATAGATAGATAGATAGATAGATAGATATTTCTCTTTGTTTTGTCTTGTTGAAGACAACTGCCCGAATGGAACTCATTAGGCATGGATAACAATTAATGTTATAAATTTGCTCTAGAATAAAAATACTGGGCGAATCTTTGTTACACTTTCTGGGAAGAAGCACTTGAAGTGGTGTGATCAAAATTTAAACAAACCTAGTACACTAAAAGCCTCGGACATGCTAACTTGTGACTTCGTGCTAGCACGACAATTGAACATTATCAGTTTCCTCAGGCCAAATTTACTAACAGGGCTTTGGTCAGCCTCGTGGTATGGGTCTCAGTAACTTCCTAAGGGTACCACATGTTGGAGTCGACATCCCCAGATTGCTCTTATCATGGTTAACTCTATTACCGTGGTGAAATTCGAACCTGTAGTTCATTGTCAGACTACTAACGTTGTAAACACTCGGCCACATGAACAGTAAAAGTGTAAAAATGTTGGTATAAAACTGGGGTGATATTTAGTAGGAACAGTAAAATTAAATTTGATTTGAATAAACAAATCTGTGTTTTCATTTCTCAATTTCAAATTCAAATTAATCCAAAGGCGGGATCATGTCGAAACCAAGAGACCATTGGAAGCAAATAAAAAATGTTTAAATATCCATTATAATTCTTCTAACCATAAATATTAGGTTGGTGCAAAAATAATGACGTAATAATGTCGTTTTTTGACGTATTTTTAACGTCAAAAAACGACATTATTACGTCATTTTTTTGCACCAACCTAATAGTTTCTGTTGACATATACATATATATATATATATATATATATATATATATATATATATATATATATATATATATATATATATATATAACATTTCACACAAAATTCTAACTTCTGTAATTTCGTTTGAAACGTATGAATAATACTCATATTAGAAATCTCTCAGATTCTTTCTTTCGCCAGAGAATAATGGGAAAGTAGTCCACTCGTGAATGGAGCGCGATTTTGTCAGTCGTTTTCAATTTGTATAGATGCGTGTTTTCAATTTTATTGCGATTTATTGTGACCAATGTTCGTTCCTGCTTATAGAAAACCAGGCTGCAATGGCGCCAAGTGATATTACTGCAGTTCCATTAACAAGTGAACTTTTTTGTGACCAGTTTATCAGTTCCATGTCTAAGATGAAACTGCCTTACTGGATTGAACAGCTCCTACTGCTCTATTGATTCATAACTGGGAAGGAGAAATTTTAAAAATTTTGTCAATAAGGTTATCATATAACATTCAAAGTGTCAATCTAAAACACATATATGGTTTCTTTAACATATGAACAGTTGTCCCCCTCTGGAAACTATAGGACCTTATGCCCCCCTCCTCACCGGCCTGAAATGAAACTCTTAAATACGATCCATCGCCAATGTTTCAGGAAAGATGGTCGCTTCCCTTTCCTGCGTCAGTAAGGATCTGACTCCTCATGCTATCCTCTACCTTCACAAGTGCCATATTAGGCCGAAAATGGGGTACTCTTGTCATATTTGGCCGGGGGGTGCCCCGACCTCACTTCCCAGCCTCGATAGAGTTTGAAAGGATCTCCAAGTCCTTCTGGGTGACAAATTATTATTCACCCTTCAACCTCTCTCTCTCTCTCTCTCTCTCTCTCTCACACACACACACACACGCGCGCGCGGGATGTGGCTAGCGTTTCACCTGGCCCATCGCTATTACTATAGAAAGTACACGGACGAACTACATTTTTTTGGTTAGTACCCGCTATGCCACATATAAACTACCCACATATCCTCCCTCCGTATTCCACAGGTGACAAGTTCCAATCGAGCAGCTTCCACTGCGAACCACTGCCCTGTTGAACTGATTCTCCCTGATCACTACAATCTTAACCTGTTCAAGTCTAGGATTAACTGTTATCTTCCTGTTTTATCTCTATAAATTTCCTCTTAATGTAACCCTCTACCTCGAGTGACGACTGAGCATTGTGCAGATTGAACCTTACCGTAAAACATTAAAATTCCAACGGTATTTAGAGGATTAGGGAGGCACGGATTAAGGAATCGGAGAGCCGAGTTCGAATTCCAGTCGAATCCATTACATTCACTTATGTGCTAATACCCTTGGGGAAAGTATGAATCCTCTTCTTGTACCCCAGCTATGGGTAAATAGCAGGACAGACCGGGTTCTATAGCCTTGGATAGCAATTAGTTTACTACAGAAAGAAATGAAAATCTACTGCAGGAAAAATCTGCCTCGTCAGTCATGTATCGAAACATACATGATCGCCTAACCGTGTATCACATATGGCACCTAACTAATGTAGACGATTATCAATAAAGACGTGTACATCATCTGCAAATCTGAACGTGAAACTCTTGGATTTAAAATGGAATTAAGTTCTCTTATAGGAGTCAAAGAGTTGGACATTAACAAAACCACATTCCTGTAGTTACACGTGACTGTTGGGAGAAGTACAAAATGCCAGCTGGAAACATTTTCATTGAAGAACAATATTAGAACCAACCTACCAAAGATTACGGAGACAATTTTTTAAATGGGGTTCTATTCCGTAGCCATTGCTAGAGAAATTAGTGTAATTTTTTACAGTAAGAAGGAATCTGTTTGAGTGGAACTTACTTCCCGTCCATGCAATATGGAAGGAATGTGGCTGGTTTGCTGCTACGTAAGTGGCATGGCGGGTCGTAGCCGTGAAGATTATACCTGGCGGAACCAAGGAATGTCGATCGTTCGAGCAGTTTTCCTGGAAGTAGGGATAGAGCAGTGAGAGACTCGCGCACATCCTTCCTGTGAGGCAGAAGTTGGAGGAGGGAAAATAATTATTTTCCAACAAGGACGCTCACACTCTTTTGCACTATATCAAGTCTGGACAGTGAGGTCTGGACAGTGAGGTCTGGACAGTGAGGTCTGGACAGTGAGGTCTGGAAAGTGAGGTCTGGGTAGCTCCTGCCCATATATGGCAACTGTACTTCATTTGTAACCTGATCTGGCTCTTATAAATATACAGGATAGAATGAAGAGTCATGTCCTTACTAGAATGGCCCAGGGAGCCGATTATTTTACCTGCACCTTTAGCGAGGGATCATCCTGAGTTACGAAATGATCACAGAAGTCAACTGCATCTGCCTTGAACATCAGATTTTCCCGTGATGGGATCACTTCAGTGTGCTTTTCATTAAGTGTGAGAAGACATAGCAGAGAAGAAATCTTCGTCATAACAAGTTCTTTGCGCAGAATATTCTAAGTTCCATTTTAGGTTAGGTGTGAGTTTGAGGCTCAATATTCTCTCAGGGTACGTTACCCTCCCTCGGGGTAACATTCATTCATCCTGACGCAGGGTAGTTCGAGGTCTGATCGGCGGTGATGGAATGTAACTAGTTTAGTTTTCGAGACACTGAATATAACCAACCAGTTTTTCCACACTAGGAAGTTAGTGTTAGATCGGAAGAGTGGTCAGCTGTCAATGTCTGAACGTCAAGAATTTTAAATATGCACCCGTATATCGTCCTATCATCAGCATATATATTTACAAATGATCTACGCCGATGATACGACGATAAAAAAAGCAGTTGTGCATCATCTTATAATATATGATCACAATGCTGGAAAAAGGTGAAGAGATATACCAGAAAGAATTCATCGATCATTGATCAACTTATAGATGATACCAGAATCACGAAGAAAGAACTGGGTTGAGCCACGGATGACAGAGATGGCCCGGAAAGAAGTGTTCGTTTGACGACATTCAGATAGATGGATAAGAGGAAGATGTGTTCATGCTTTGCCAAGGTCAATATTCTGAATTTTGAAGTAAACCAGAATTTTACTTTCAACGTTTAATTAACGAAGCACACATCCCTTTTGCTTTATTTACTTACAAGGAACTAAAGATTATATACCTTCTATATAAAACACAAAAAAACTGATAATGAAACCATAGACTCACTTGATGTTGAAAGTTTATTTAGAGTTAGAGAAACGGTTGATATAAACTATATTTACAACAATCCATCTCTCCCTACATTAAAAACTCAACCTACCATATTACGGAAACTGCTCTAAAAGTCGATATATAGACGTTCGGGTGGCGTAATGGATTGCGGCTCGAATGCGAAATCAGAGAACCAAGTTCGAATTTCACTCGGATCCATTACATTCACTTTCGCTTAGGTAACGTTGGAAATATATGAACCCATCTCCTCCAGACATGGATTAAATAAATCTGTAAAATGTATTGTAATTCTCATTCTTATGGCAATAGACATTCGCAAAACATATCTTTTCAGGCATTTCTAAATAGATTCCGGCTTTAAATAGCCTACAAAGTGTTGATAAGTGGTAAAAACACACCATCAACCAATAGAAGATGCCAGAATATAAAGCCCTTAATGTATTAGGTTGGTTCAAAAATAATGTCGTTTTCTCACATATGTTACTATGTGAGAAAACGAGATTATTTTTGCACCAACCTAATACTTTAATTATGTAAATCATTTCTCATTGTGAGCGTCATACATGTAGCCTTGTATCAGACGTACTTGGGGTTAGTAAAATTTTCGATTGTGAAAATGTGAGTGCTTCAATGTCGAAATAGACTTCAGTTCATATAGTCATTTATTTTCTAAATGATTCGATATTTAATGTTCTAATCAACAATGAAGAGATTTCGATTGCTATAAAGTCTCTTTAAAAGCACCAAAAATGAAAAACCGTTATCTAATAACGTGTAGGCCTTCGTTTCACTTGAATAACTTTTCCATTTAGTTTTGGCGTTTTCTCATCTCCATACTTGTTCATTTGTTATTTATCGACAACTTCTGTCATAAACAGTATATTATGATTGTTTTGCACAGACATCAAGTCAATCGTTGATTAAAGAAGCCATCGAAATTATCTAATGACTTCTCTATCCATCTCTTCTTTCTTTCATTTCGTATTTAAGGTCATCTTTATTATATTGGGAATTTCACTACCTTTCGCCCGGAATTTATAACATCATCAGATGTCTACAAGAAACAATGTCACAAGTTATAAGCGGTTATTAGGAATACACTATTTTATTGTTATTGGAAACTGATTGTTGTTGGTCCCTCAGTATGATTTGATGTTTATTTAGGCGGCCTGGAAATTACCGGTGTAATAAGGTTGATCATCTCTCGGGACAAACACTTACGTAGTCTTATTTCAGACTAACCAAAGATTAGAAAAATAAAGATGGTGACTATCTTTACTTTCAATATTTCTGACAATACATCTCTCTGATGCTCTGGAAAGCATCATCAGTTATGTTTTTAACTGTGGATTATTAGGGGTTCAAGGTTTTACACATTCTTCACGGTAATCGAATCGATATTTATCAGATATATTAACTTGACACGTAGTTATTAGATGGAATCTGATAGGAAATTTTTACAGCATAATATCATAGAGACCTGATGAATATTTACTACAGAATTGGGTGCACTGACAATGAAAGAGATTATGTTGAAAAGTAAATATTTTCTCTTAGCATTAGTATATGCGAAAAAGCACAAAATCATCGCTTCTTGTTTGTCAGATCGCCAAATGCATTGGCAAAAACTGAAAATAATGAAATATAGACATACAGAGATAGATAGATAGATAGATAGATAGATAGATAGATAGATATACTAACATACTGAGGTAGTCATGAAATGAACATGATCGATTGCCAACAGACAATATAAAATACATAATCAGCACTGCTCTCTCAAATCATTTCTGGCAATTAAAGAATGGTGGTAATATATCCATTATTACGTGGGATACTTTAGGAAGTGCGAAAACTTATAATGGGAAAGGGAATAGTTGTAATTTATGCCTTGATGAAAATACTTAAATAACCATAGTTACAAGAGGAAGCAACTGATGATTAGATGTAGGCATAAAAATAATTACCTGCAGATATATGTCTATTAATTCTTAATGTAAATTATGGTTTATTTTTTATAAAAAACAACCAGTAATCTCGCTTTATACTTAATATAAAAAGTATTTTACACACATACACACATACACACACACACATATAGGATTGGCGTATACGGAATAAATTCCAATAACCAACAATTACTATTCTTAAAAGAGTGCTCAATACAGAGTAGAGCAAATATAATTATCTATTCGAAAACTCTAAAATAAATATTTTGTATGACATATTTGTGTTATAATTTTCGAATAAATAATCATATATATATATATATATATATATATATATATATATATATATATATATGCAATTTATTTTCGATATTATTTATATATTATATATGCTCGGTACTTATTGGAAAGTGCTCAATATCAGTTTAGTTGGATTGATGTGAATTTGTGACCCTGGGTTTCACGCTATTTGCGATCGTCAGAAACTGATTAATTTTTAAATTTGGGATATTTATCTGTTTGCGTATATCGGTGGGAGGAGAAATTGTCGTCGGAACGCCGCTCATACGTATGCAGACATACATACACGTACACTCACTCATTGACGATAGACAAATTACGACTGAGTAGTGAGTTCGATCCTCACTGGGTGCTTCCTACTTACGGTTTTGTGCCACATCTAAGCTACGCTTAGAAAATCATTATATATTATTTATATATTTATCATTATATATAAATTATTATAGACAAACTAAGACAGGATAGATGGATAGACAGATGGATAGATGTCAACTGACAGATATACCTATGAAGACATTGAGATAAACAGAGAGAGAGGGTTAGGAGTCTCATCAAAAAACGTTGAACATTCAAGTAACATTCTATCAGTTAACGAGAGAAAGTTAGGCTAGATATGTTAACGAGAGAAAGTTAGGCTAGATATGTTACACCTTTTCTTGTGTAGGCAACATATGAGAGAATTCAGCAAGAGAAGATTATAACGCAATATTAGAATGAATATAGAAGCAGAAGCAAAAAATACAATTTGATTTCACTACAAGTTAATATCATAGAAATATTATTGCCAATGTCAATCACACATAGAAATATATTATCCGAAAAACATTTTGATTATGTTGACGGTTTTTTATTTCTGAAACAGAATGAATAAAAAAAAACAGAAAGTTGAATAACTGAATTTATTTCTAATAAAAACTAATTGGCGAAAGATTTTGTATAATACAAGTCCCTTTCTTTGGTGACCTGTCGGTTTTGACAAGTTATCAACGGCTAAGTATGGATGAATAATTTTGTCGCAATCGTCAATTTGATTTTCCTAACATAGCTTCGTTGGCTTCACTTAACCCACCAAAAAAAAAAAAAAAAACAATTTCTAAATAACTGAATAAAATGAGAGGGCGCCATCTTGTGTGGATATCGTGTCAAATCCCAGAAAGGTTTCATTGTCGTCGCATTTGGACTCAATTTCTTAGTGATTCTTTTATTTTATTTGCTTGCTTGAGAGAACACATTTCATACGTTGATTGTTTCGCTTCTACCCATTGAGAAAGAATTGTTGATTAAATAGAAAATCGCGTGTAAAATGCAAGAACAGAAAAAATCGGGCTATAAAAATCAGTCAATCATTTCTATTTTGAAAAGAATTGCTTCACCAGAAAGTCTAATCTAAATAGTTAAATTGCAAAAGTTTTTTTTCTGTTATCAATAATTTATTTAATTGTAAAAGGATATTTAGATATTATTACAAGCTAAGTCTAAAACTGGTTGAGTAGGGATGAACAGTAACTCATATCACCAGGACAATATAATGAAATATGCGATATCACCCTCGCCAATGGACATTCGATGGTTGCTAGTGGCTACTTGCCCGAAAAGGTGTGTCTGTAAAAAATCTACAATAATAAACTTTAGAAGAATAATTCAAAATAATTAAAATAAATTAATAATTAAATATCTAAAAAGATAATGATAACCAACTACCGAGATTGTCTGGTATTAAATATGCTGAAAAATATAAACGTTGGGATGATGACGTAATTGTTACAGGATTTAGTTTAAAAACTGTGTTATTCTCATGTTGCGGGTGTGCGTATATATATATATATGTGTGTGTGTGTGTGTACATATTCAATTGTATGGATATATATATATATATATATATATATATATATATATATATGTACATATTCAATTGTATGGATATATATATATATATATATATATATATATATATATATATATATATATATATATATATATATATATATATTCATTTGTATGGATACTATATATTATATATGTATATTTATACATCCCTTCGTATTCGACGTATGAAGATCAAGCAGCTCAGTCCTTAGGAACTGACAGACTGACACCAGCATGGAGAGACATATATATATATATATATATATATATATATATATATATATATATATATATATATATATATATGTATACATATATATACACACACACAACGTATATCTCATATATATATATATATATACACGCACACAGAACGTAAATCTCATATATATATATATATATATATATATATATATATATATATATATAGAGAGAGAGAGAGAGAGAGAGAGAGAGTCATACAGAGTGAGAGATTAAAAAATGCGTATAATAAATATTGTATTTGTGGAAAATTACGCTCGACAGTGTAGTTCTCGAAAAAAAAACACTTTTAAGGTTAACCATCTTAATAATAGTAAAAAAAAGAGAGCAGGAGTAAAAATAATAAATAAAATAAAGCTGTTTGTATATGAGTGTCTCATTAATCATGGTAGGATTGTATCATAAATATTAAAATATCTAAATTACAGTCATAAGTTAAGTGAACAAATTTATCATATTAAATCGATTAATTCTTTTGAAGTTACTTTTTTAACGTTTCGTATACAATATTGAGCGTCTATCATTTGTGAAAAAATATCTGCGTGAAGAAGTGTGCTTTTCTTAAAAGGAAAATATAGAGTCTTGCTGGACATTGACGCATTCTGTAGGTGAGCAGTAAAGCTCGTTGGGTGAAACGGTAGTTTGATTCAGGGCGATTTACCACTATAAAATTATTATAAATAACTGAGTATCTGAGTGTGGTTATAACAGTTACACTCTCTACTCAGCACCTGAAGATGGCGTTGTGTATGAAACTCCGAGATGTGCTACCTGTTAGGGGTAACATGTATATTTATTAATATATACTTGATAGCTCTGTCATATTATATCGAGCACTATTTTATTAACACCACAACTCAATGGGCGACATCTTATATATATATATATATATATATATATATATATATATATATATATACACACATATATGTGTGTGCAGTGGCTGCTTATGTATGTGTTTGTATCTCTGTGTGTTTGCGCGACCGGGTATGTGTATGTGACCGTCTGTAAGTATGAACGTATTTCTGTCCGCATTTATCGATTTCGCGGAAAGTGTTGATTTGAGTTTGCGACATTGTTTTTGGAAACTGGTGGCTAATTCTAGCCGTAAAGAAACATTTTTTTCCGAACCTTAACATAATGTTTCAGTGTTTGTACGTTCCTGTCGACAAAGATTTGTCTACGATGCTGTGAAACGCAGCCAAAGTTATAAGAAAACCCATTTTGTTGATTTTCTCGAAATAACTCCATAGCGAATGATTCTCCGAATGATAAATTAGCTGCCAATGCCAAAACAGTAGTTAATATTTTTTAAGTTAATATCATTTTCTGTTTTTCCTTTTTTTTTTTTCTTTTTTTGTTCTTGCGTTTAAAATGTGCTTAATATGCACGTATGAATGTAGACGCCTTTTCGTAGATATATATATAGCTAAATATGAGAATTGACATATATATATATATATATATATATATATATATATATATATATATATATATATATATTATTTATTTCTTTATTTTAGGATATTAAGACATGTTAAAATCGATACACAATAAAAATTAAGTTCTAACATTATAAATGTGTGTCTCTTCAGGCGTTCTTAAACTACTGGCGAGTGAAAGATTAATTTAATTTAAAAAAGCAGAATACTATAAAAATAGGTTTGTTGGATTTCTTTTCACTCGCATGTAATTAAACATCGTCTGAGAAGTCGCATGTTTAAATATCACTGTAAATGTGTAGCGATTTTTTGTAAGATACCCTAAAATAAATAAAACTTATTTCTATTCTGTATTGAGCCCTCTTTTAAATTAAATGTTACGTACATATATATATAGAGAGAGAGAGAGAGATAGATAGATAGATAGATAGATAGATAGATAGATAGATAGATAGATAGATAGATAGATAGATAGATAGATAGATAGATAGATAGATAGATTGGATGCGTTGTGGTGTAATGGTTAGCGTCTCAGGATAAGAAATCAATGAGCCAAGTTCAAATTCCAGTCCAGTTCATTGTATTAACCTGTGTAAAAATACGCTTCGGAAATATCTGAATCCATCTCTTCCTACTAACCATGGGTTAAATAGTACTGAACATTTTAGCCTTGGTTTTAAATCAGTCGGTTGGAAATCTATACTATATGTATTAGTATAAGTAAACTACTCTGTATTCGTTTCTTCCGAAAAGTTTAGTTGCTTATGCACACGTCCTCACTTTTATAATGAAAGCGCACTTGCGTGATAGTCGTAGCTGAGTTAATAAGTCGAAAACAATAGGGGAGTCAGTTCATTATATATATATATATATATATATATATATATATATATATATATATGTAGAGAAAGAGAGAGAGAGATGATTGTGTGTGTGAGTGTGTATGCGCGTACGTGAAAGTGAGTAGACATGGAAATTACCACTGCAATAACATTGGTCTAGAGATGAAACTTGAAACCCTCATGGCACAGTGTTAATTTCAATGTCTAAACGGTTAATCTCCAATAGTAAGCACTCTTCCTCTATAAGTATAGCTAAGTTTAAATGATAAAGTAAAGGCATATATATATATATATATATATATATATATATATATATATATATATATATATATATATATATATATATATATATATATATATATATATATATATATATATATATATATATATATATATATATATATATATATATATATATATATATATATATATATAATCATACGCCGAGTAGGTAGAGTTTCTTTCATGCTTGAAAGTAACATTTAGGCTATCCTAAATGTTTTCTGCCAAACCTGTTAGGACTGGAAATTGCATTCAACCATGAAAGTAACTATCACCAGCTCGGTGGATAAAACTGTGGCCACACTGCTTATATGTTTAAACTCAACTCATCCCAGTCAGTGAACAATGTCCCTCCGCATAAATATAGTACAGGCCTTAAAACTATATCTTGGATTTGATATCATTCCACTGAAAGCAGTAAATGTTTATATTTAATTTATTTATCTTTTATTCTCTCTTATCCTTGGAGATACCAATGCATTTGCATTATACACTGTTTTCTTTCTCAGCAGAAGAAGATATTAACAGACGTTCAGCGAGACGCTTCGTTTATAGCTTTTTCATTTTGTCTCATTTTTACTATCCTACAAGGAAACACACATACACACACGCAAACACACACAGACATATATATATATATATATATATATATATATATATATATATATATATGTATGCTCTACTTTTGTAGCGAGCACTATTTTTTTTAAAATAATAACAAAAATACTAAAGAACTTTGAATTATTTACCTAACCAGTTCTTTCCTATTTTCTATATATTTTCATATATATATATATATATATATATATATATATATATATATATATATATATGCAAGAAAATCTTTAAAAATTCAAATTCTCCAAGCACTCTATATTAGGAGCAAAGAACCAACGCTAAATAAGTTTAGTTATGAATATAGCAACAATATTTTAAGATGTTTATAATAGTACTGTTTTTAAAAAATGTTTAAAACTCGAATAGATTAAAATCATACAAATTAAAATTACATCCCTTAGATCAAAACATTTCATAACGCCATAGCTTCAACAGTTATTTTGAAATAATTGCAACAAAGAGTGTTCATGCGTCTTTTCAAAAAAATCACAAATATCAGTTAGATTATTTTTTTTTGGTCTTAGCGCAATTCTGCGCTGAAGAAGATTTCGGATGAAAGTGAAAGTACTTGGTCAAATAAAAAAGAAAAAAAGAAACAAACAACAGCGCCTTCCATAATGAATTTAATATCAACATTAAGAAGTCGATAATTATAGAGGATAACAATTAAAATAGACATAATATATCCAGATTATTCAACCAAGCACGCTTGAATATATATATATATATATGTGTGTGTGTGTGTGTGTGTATGTGTGCGCGCGTGCGTGTGTATATATATATATTTCAATTAAAAGCTGCAATTATAATTTATAAATTCATGAATCATTCATCTATATGAATCTATATTTGTTTTTTGTATGAATGATTCATGAATATATATATATATATATATATATATATATATATATATATATATATATATATATATATATGAATACAAAAGTGAACACTGAAGTCAACACTCAGAGGCGACAGGCTGTTTCAAGCTGGACAAAATCGTCAGGTAGCGTGACGATTGCGTCTAGCATGAAACAGTCTGTCGCCTCTGAGTGTTGACTTCAGTGTCCACTTTTATATTTATATTTCCATACGCTCTATTTCTGATATTGAGCACTTTATCCCATAAATATAGCACAACTTAAAATATATTTCTTCATCTATATATATATATATATATATATATATATATATATATATATATATATATATATATATATATCAGAATCCGGTTAAACAAAAAGTGAGACAAACTATGGATGATTAACCTGATGAATATTTATGTGCGTTCTAAAATTTTAAAATTTTGTAAAGCTTATAATATTTTGCTTTAGTATATAAATATTTGTTACAAAATAAAATCTTTGCATTTGCCTTGAAAGAGTCCCTCAGAGGATGAAACCTTTTGTCTATTCATATTGTCCTTTTACACTCTGAAATCTGACATATATATATATATATATATATATATATATATATATATATATATATATATATATATATGAGAAAGGGGTTATAGTGGTTCCAACGAGAGAAAAGTATGTATATTAAAAAGAATAGAAGAGAGGTGATGCAAATGTTTTTGGTTGTAATGTGGATTCAAAAAAAATATGCTTTATTTTCCATAATTTTACTACACGTGTTTCTGGTCTCGCGACCGTCTTCAGGTAAAAGGCGGAGATTTCCACATATTTAAAATAATTAATTTTTTTCCTTATGTTTTTCAATGTTAAATATTCTTGATATGAGACATTCTCTGTTTTTGTGTTAGTAATCCGAATGTCTTTATTGAATTGGCAATGAAGAGTTCTGCGCGAAGGGTCATAAAACAATTAAGGCTGGTCCAAGCGAAATGATGAATTAGTTATCGGCATTTTATCTTTTAATGTTTTAATGACCCCTATATGCGTGCGTATATTCCTCCTCCATACATATACTGTCTCACTACGAGGAATTAGTAAACTCATTTGTACACATACACACATACATATACATACGCACACACCGTCCCACCGCAAGGAATCAGTACATACACACACATACACATATACTTCCCAAGTCACATGGAACCAGTATACACATACGCACACATATATACGTACATACATACACACGTACTTCCTAAGTTGTGTGGAGTTTGTGTGCGTGCCCGTGAGTAGTTCCCCTGCTTTTGTCCACATGCGTATATATATATATATATATATATATATATATATATATCTGTGTGTGTGTCCGTGCGTGTGTGTGTGTATACCCGCATGTGAGCGTATGTGCATGCGTGTGAGTGATTTGATTACTGTATTTAGTCACCTTTTGTGCATGTTGTGTTAATATATATATATATATATATATATATATATATATATATATATATATATATATATAATTAATTAAACGAACACAGTCTGCTTAATTTGTTATTGTATTTTTTTCAGTTTACGAATAGGTTATTGCATATCTGGATCAAATTTTTGCCTAAAATGTTAGAATCCACATTTTCGATCGTGTGCACCGAACACACTCAAGAATTTAATGTTCAATATATTACTGAGAAAAGCTATTCTATATAGAACGCTTATTGTGACAATGTAGGCCAACAAATATTGTTTCTAGTATCGTTCCTGTAATACAGGGACCCAGTAGTCCACTTAAAGTAAATGGTTACTGAAGATGATTGTTAATTGTAGATCGCGGTTGACTTAAAACTTGAAGACTTTAAAACTGTATTGATCGGGGAATGTATCGGATATTGGAAAAGAAGCTGTCCGAATGTAACATCCTTTTTCACCATTGCCATAGACAGGGAATGGTGCGACCCTGTATACGTGGAAAGGTGGGTCTTAGATCTAAAAGTCTGAACCTGCGGAACAAAGAAATGTTACTGGTCAAAAATAGCGATAAATCAAAGAGAGGCTTGAGAAGATTTGTCTGTTTGAAGTGGGTTGTAAAATAGAAAATAATTAATCACCTACAAGCTCTTTGGAAAGTGGGAATTGAACAGATGCATTTCGGATATAGCAGCAATAATCCATTTTAGATTTGATCTGTTTTTATCCATATAGAGTAATTCAGGGGATATCAAATATTAGGTTGGTGCAAATTTAATGACGGTTTTTGACGTATTTTTTTAACGTCAAAAACCGTCATTATTTTTGCACCAACCTAATATTATCTGAGATGCTACGAGAAAACGAACCATTTTTCCAGTCTCGTTGGATCGTATATTTGCGTTCCACTTGAACATGACGTTCAAAGCTAGGATCCTAACTGAGGGGATAACATTTCATTATAACAGGAAAAAGTCAGGGTCTGCTCGGCGGTGATGAAACAGTACTATCTTGGTTTTTGGCGTATCAAATGTTAGAAGGCAGCTTTCCTCCGCTGAGCTGTTATCAGAAATCAAAGGAGAGACCACGTACCAGAATCTGGTCATCTTGATTTTTCGAGGTGTGTCCATAAATTGTGATCATATATATATATATATATATATATATATATATATATATATATATATATATATATGTGTGTGTGTGTGTGTGTGTGTGTATTGACCAATGATCTGAAAATATTCTTAGACTTATCGTGAATATAAAACAGAAAGTTGGTAGTACAAAGCAGATGAACGTTGCTGTTCGGCTGCATTATTATCCTGGGTTTCAGAAGATTGCCTGTTAACAACGATATTCATTGATCCAGCTGCTATGAAGGACAATAATTGCGTAGACTCTTCCAGAGATGTAATATCTGGAGATTTTATGTAGTAACCTCATATGATACACCTTTTCAAAAACATTCGCGATATCTAATTAATATTAATGTATAGAATAGCTAGCTATAGATAGATAGATAGATAGATAGATAGATAGATAGATAGATATAAGTCAATACATACAGAATGTGGATGAAAAGTAATGACCACGTATCATTTATTTGTAGGGTTACGTAGTACACAATGTCGATGATAATGTGGATTTTTGGCTGCCATTCAAAAATTACTCAAATCCCCTTATAAATATATTCACTACCACATTTACTCATTCAAGTTCACATCAACAATGATTTATGTATCCAATATCATTTCTAATTTTTTTGCCTCAAAAAAGTTTATTAATCTATTTCAGTCTGTTCATATATATCTTAGTCTCTTCCTATCTATCTCAGTCTCCTCATATCTATCTATCTTTCTATCTATCTATCTATCTATCTACCCATTTAACAGTCTCTTCTTATCTCAGTTTGTTCATACCTATCTATCTCTGTCGGATCATATCTTTGTTTTTATCTCTATCGCAATTTGATCGTATCTATTGCGATCTGTTCCTCTCTCTTTCTCTCTCTCTCTCTTTCTCTCTCTCTCTCTCTCTCTCTCTATCTATCTATCTCAGTCTCTCTCAATCTGGTCATATCTATCTCTATCTGTTAATATATTGGTTTTTATCTATCTATTTATCACAGTCTGATCGTATCTATTTCAGTCTGTTCCTCTCTCCCTCTCTCTCTCTTTCCCTCTCCTCCTATTTGTCTATCTATCTATCTATCTTGCTCTCTGTATATATATATATATATATATATATATATATATATATATATATATATATATATATGTCGCAATCTTATCATATATATATATGTGTGCTAGTGCGCGTGCGCATAAGTCTATCTACATGTTGGAAGAATATGTGAGTTTTTGGTGTGTGTGTGTGTTTTTTTTTACTTGGAAGTTGATCTATCGATTAAGTTTTTTCTTGGTCAGAACTATTCATTTAAGTGAACAGAATGTTTTTCAAGCCTTCCCAATATTTAATTTAGAAGCAGCATTTCTGTTGTCCGCCCTTTTATTTGATAAGTGATCGCTGCAAGAGGGTCGAGCGATGACGTTTGAAAAGAATATCTTTTCGTCGTCTTCTTTCAACAGAAAAAAAAGGAGGAAAATTTGTCGAAGGCATCATTTGTAAGAAAATCGATACAATTCTACCAGTCATTACAAGTAATTTTAGAAATCCTGACCGACGACTGACAAATAAAATAATATTATTTTCTTGTTCCGCTTGAAGTTACATCAGGCAACAGATATCTGAAAATACTTTAATAATATTGATTATAATATTGCCGTAGACTATAAGTGGATAATTATATATACATATATATGTACACACGGGCGTGTGTCGATCAAAAAGTAATCCCAGTTTGAATTTAAGTTTAAAATATTTTTCAGAATTCCAAATCTACTTTTTTAACTTCTTTTACTTTAGGTATAAATTATAAAGTGTCTAGAACGAAAGATGAAAAGTTTATGGTTGTACAATCTCTTAATCTACGCACAGTCCTCTCTGGACACTCATAAATGCTGAGAAAGAAATTTCGTTTTTGGATGAAGAAAGAACTGCAGATATTCACAAGAGGTTAAAGAATGTTTATAAAATGGGTGTACTTTAATGTAAGGGCACACACAAATATATATATACATACATTTATATATATACATATATATATATATATATATGTGTGTGTGTGTGTGAAAAGTGTGTGTATATAAATATAAATAAATATATATATGTATAATTATTTATATATTATATGCGCGGTACTTATTAGAAAGCGCTCAATATCAGTGATAGAGCTAACATATATGGTTGGATAGATGTGAGCTTGTGACCCTGGGTTTCACGCTTTAGTGATCGTCAGTTGTCTGACGATCGCTAAAGCGTGAAACCCAGGGTCACAAACTCACATCTATCCTTCCAATATATATATATATATATATATATATATATATATATATATATATATATAATAAAAATATTATATTGTTACTCTGTCCTAGACATTGAGTTCTACTTTGGATTCTATCCTCTTTATACATATATATGTATGTATGTATGTATGTATGCATGTATATATTATATATATATATATATGTGTGTGTGCGTGTGTGTGTGTGTGTGTCTGTGTGTTTGTGTCTGTGTGTTGACTACTAATATTATCTATCTATCTATCTTTATATATATATATATATATATATATATATATATATATATATATATATATTATTTTGTATTATTTTGACTTGTTCATCCATTAGTTGAAAATACATTCAATTAAAAATTTGAATTTGTATTCATATTTGTTTCCACCTCACTATATATATGTACTTATGGCAGCAAGAATACCTTGTAACATGTTTATTAAGAAAGATATTATTAAATCTAGCATTTTATTCGAAGTTTTAGTTTGTATATATGCTGTCGACTATACTGATCAAATTCATAAAGCATCTGGCCAAATTTATTTTTTTCGAATGCATTCGATTATATTGAGTCATTAAATGTCAAGCTAATATAATCATCTTTTAGTAAATTATATATATATATATATATATATATATATATATATATATATATATATATATAATTTCAAGTGTATACAGATGTATACACACACGCAAGTATGTGTGTACGCGCGTACGTGTGTGTAAAATGTTACTTTCTAAAAGTAACGTATTTAAAAAAAAAAACATATCTCATAGAAAATAATTATAACGGTGCCGGCGGCAAATGGCGGTTCATCCTGTTCGTAAATCAAGTCAACTAAAATGGAGATTTTGTAATAAGGCCTGGAGAATAAACCTATTCTATTGGGATGAAGCATTCCAAATTAATTTCCTTACAAACTAACAGACATTCTTTCGGATCTTGACGCTACTTTTCAATTCAATTTCGCCGGTTAGCAAAAGGAACATAAAGTACTACATCACAAATGAAATTCGAATTTCTTTTCTCTTCAATCACGGCTTTTACTTTTTCTTTTCACATTTTTTCTGCATCGACCCTATTTCAATGCAGCCTTTGTTCTGCATGGAGCCTATCCCCATGAAAAGTTCAACCTGAAAAAATGCGGACAATGAGCCAACTGATATTTAAACAAAAAAATAACACGTACAAAACTAAGGGGAAACAAAATTAAATTCATCAAGAGCTTAACTCAAAGTTTGAGATAACTTTTTTCTTTCATTTTTATTCTTTCTGCGAGTGACTCCTATAATCACTGAACGCACTTCACACAGAAATCGCCTGCATTTTCCCAAAACAAAGCACGTTCCGATTGATGAACACGCATTTATAAAGAATTATGTAACTCGAGAGCGATGGTCTTAGGAAGACGGCAGAGATACTTTGCTCTACTGTAGATCCTGTTTCAATGCCAACAAAATGTAAGCAAGAAAGATGCTTCTATAAACGAGTAGAAATAATTAAAAAGCCTCAAGAATAAATGGAGATCCAAGCATACATGGGAATCTCTTTCGTGGGTAAAGCAGACAGTTCTACTTTCATTCTATAGTTACAAACTCATCTCAGAAAGCAAATCGCCAATCGGCGATTTCTATACTCATTGCATGTTCATTAGTTGGGCTTTATACCAGACTAACGGAAAAAAATTTGGGGTTTTAGGAAGTTTTAACAAAAGCTTTCTCTTGTCGTTCGATTCTGACTGACTCTAGATTAAGGTATTTCGACTGCTTGTCTTGTTAGTTTTTCTCTGAGTTTCTTGTAAAAAGATTCCTATTATAATTGTATTTGACCCTTCCTTCGTTGATTAACACGACCTTTACGCCCTGCCAGCATGTAGAATAAAAATACAATAAACAGCACTTACCGGCGTAAGGGTCCCAGCTAGCGTCCAGCTGGCAGACAAAAATAAAGCAGGTTGTAACTCAATACAAACCCTGCAAACTAACTGATGAATCAAGCTGGTATTTATATAGAAATACCTCCACTCAGGTACCAGCAGCTAATCACAGCCCAAGCAATGGACTATCCCACTTTAGCACAATGAGATGCTCCATGGGACCATAAATAGCTCTCTTTCTCAAGGTTGAATTATCATTCACTTAGCTTGCTCCACAACTGAGTGTTTATCTCGACCACGTGATTTCTCTACATGGCACTGCGAACAGGATCTATGAGACCCGAAGATTGGGAACTCTTCTTCATTGAAGCAGGCCTATCCACTGACTCGTCCAAAACTCATGCAACAAGGTTTGCAGACGAGAAGCTGACAATCGAGTGCCTTCAAATGCTGGATCGATCTATGCTTAGGGAGCTCGGAGTCACATTAATGGGAGAAGCCATGTGTATCATCAAGCAGGCTAAGGAAGCCACCACCCAGACAACCCACATTCAGGCACTAGCAGCCAAGCCTCCCCATCTCAATATCAAGATGACACCACAGCAATTCAGGAAGTTCCGAATTGACTGGGATGTCTTTACCAAGATGACAAATATGCCAAGCTCCCAAGCTAATATTCACTTATACAATTGTTCTGATGAGACTGTGCAAAAGGCCATAAGCAACACACAACCCAACTTCTTTACCACTGATCCAGATAAGCTACTTGACATGGTAGAAGCGTTGGTCACCCAGAGGTCAAGTCCTATTGTCCATCGCCGTGCTTTTGCCTCCATGTTTCAAGATGCGGATGAGCCAATACAAAGTTACCTTGTCCGCCTCAGAGCTGTAGCTGCTGATTGTAACTTTACCTGCCCATCGTGTGAGCATGACCTGTCTGATATATACATCAAGGACCAGATCATCCGTGGAATAGCAAATGACACACTCCAGGCTGACCTACTGGCCAAAGCTGGGGTACTTAAATCCCTTGAGCAAAATATCCGTCATGCTGAGGCATTTGAATCAGCATTGCGAGACAAAATCTCAATGGCTGGCGCTTCAGATACAGCCGCTGCTCGGCTATCAACATATCGCAGACAGAAGGGTACACCACAAGCCAACGAGGGAATCCGTACCAGCACCTATTGCAACTGCAATGTTAAACCAAACCACCAGGCTTGCTTAGGTTGTGGCAGCCACCAGCATGGCACCTCAGAAACTGGATCCCGCCGGCTAAAATGCCCAGCATGCGGACAAACATGTAGTAATTGTGGGAAGCCCAATCACCTATCGAGGGTATGCCGAGCTAAGAAACTGGCTCAAGTGGTCAGGAAAAGCCCAGAGGCTAATGAAGCCGCCATGGACATACTTATTGCCCACATTACATTCAATCAAACGACGGGCACGTATACATCTAAAGACACAGGCCAGGTAATGGAGATTGATGCATATGTTGTTCCATTCTCGCCAAAACCGGATCCCAGACAAGTTAAGAATATCCCCAGAAATCACAGCACCAGGATGACAATCTTTCCCGACAGCGGGGCCACCATATGTCTCGGGGGACATTCTGAATATGGGACTCACTACCAACAACCTCATTCTATCAAGAAAAGTCGTCCGAGCTGTGGGAGGCTTTACACTCGTATGTCAGGGTTGGCTCCCCGTGGAATTCATCGTCCAAGGAAGAACAACGAAAGAAGCCCTATACATATGCAAAAAGATCCAGTGGCTATACTTCAGCAAAGCACCCTGCATTGATGTAGGGATACTGTCCAAAGACTTCCCGAACCCGGCGACTACAATACCCCCAAAGAGCAATACAACACATGCCCTCGACAAGCACACATAAAAAATCAGACGCAGGCCCTAAACAATGCAAAGTCAAGGGACAACTTCCAACGCGCCCCAAAAAACTCTTTTCCACCAACAGAACAAAACCTTGATAGGCTCAAGGATTGGCTAATAAATCAATTCGCCGAAACGGCGTTCAAATATAATGGTGAATCCCCACCAATGTCTGGCCGCAATGCTCATATACAGCTCAAAGAAGGAGCAGTCCCCAAAGCCAGACATAACCCGATTCCTGTGCCTTTTCACTTCAAAGAACCCGTAGGGCAGGCCCTTTGGGAAGATGTGAAAGAGGGTATCATAATTCCAGTACCCGTCGGCATGCCCACTGTTTGGTGTAACACTATGGTAATTACCACCAAGAAAAATGGCAAACCACGAAGAACCATAGACTACCAACACTTGAATTAAGAGTGCAAACGGGAAACACACCATACAGGGTCACCATTCGACCTAAGCAAAAGAAAACGGTGTTGGATGCTGTTGATGGATATCATTCCATCCCCTTAGATAAAGAGTCCCAGCCACTCACCACCTTCATCACAGAATGGGGAAGGTTCATGTACCTGAGGATGCCACAAGTTTACCTAGCATCTGGTGATGCCTACATCCGAAGGTATGATGAAGTAATAAAAGACATCCCCCGCAAAGTAAAAATCGTAGATGGCACACTACTCTACGACTCTGACATCGAAGGAGTCTTTTTTCACACCTTCGATTTTCTCTTTCATTGCGCAAAAAACGGCATCGTACTCAATAGAGAAAAATTCCAATTTTGCCAAGACACTGTGAAGTTTTGGGGGCCTCCAGATAACATCCTCTGGTGTAACTCCTTCTAAATCCATGCTGGAGGCGATATTAAGCTTCCCAATACCAAAAACACTCACCGATGCCAGATCATGGTTTGGTCTGGTCAACCAAGCCGCTTGGGCATAATCACTGAGCCCAGTCATGCTTGCATTTCGTGATCTCGTCAAACGAGACTCACACTTTATATGGAATAAAAGCCTTGAGGATGCATTCCAGCATTCAAAGAAGGTCATAGTTGACTTACTTCGAAAAGGCATCGCTACATTTGAAAAAGAACGAATAACCTGCCTCGCCCCAGATTGGAGCAAAGACGGAATGGGCTTCCTACTTCTGCAGAAGTATTACTCATGCACCACCGACAAATCCCCAGTTTGCTGCCCTGAAGGTTGGCGCCTGATATTTTCTGGTAGCAGATTCTGCATTGATGCTGAACGCAGATATGCACCTATTGAAGGTGAGGCAGCAGCAATTGTGTGGGCATTGGAAAAAAGTCGCATTTTCGTAATGGATTGTCCGAATCTCATAGTGGTTACAGATCATGAACCACTAAAAGGATTATTCGGAGATAGAGACCTTAGTAAAATCCAAAAACCCCGATCCAAAGGACGCGCAGCCTCACTGCACCCGAAATACGCGAATACTAAGAAGTGAGGCACCGCCTAAGTGTTGACGACGGATTAGTGCTCTTAGATCAAAGAATCGTTATCCCCACCTCTCAACGCACAAAAGTCTTACATAGCCTACATTCTGCACACCAAGGCGAAGTTGGCATGAAGGCACGTGCCAATGAATCTGTTTATTGGCCCGGGATGAATGCTTCAATACGTAACATTAGAGCAGGTTGTATGTTCTGCTCAAAAATTACCCCGAGTCAACCAAAAGAGCCAATCAATTTGACACCATCTCCTGATTGGCCATTTCAGTAAATCGTCATGGACATCTTCCATGTTGGGAACCATGGTTACTTAGCATGCGCTGACAGGTTAACTGGCTGGCTGAATCTATACCACTTGAGCCACGGAGAAACTAATGCGTCAAGGATTATTTCAATTTGCCGAGACATATTTCAAGCCTACAGCGCTCCCGAGGAACCCAGCACTGATGGTGGGCCACCCTTCACATCCCTTACATTCAAGCAATTTTTACAAGACTGGGCTGTTAAACACAGGTTATCATCTGCTGGTTACCCACAATACAATAGTCGAGCAGAGCTTGCTATCAAAACGGCCAAGAAAATCGTAAATGGCAACACAGGAGCCCAAGGATCGTTGGACAATAATCGTGCAGCAAGAGCCATCATCCAATACAGGAATACACCCATTCAAAACATTGGGCGATCCCCTGCTCAACTACTACCGCCGACTACGGGACTACATACCATACCACCCCACACTCTATAAGCCACACGCGAATTGGATAAATTCAGCCCAAAATCGCGAGATAAGTCTGTCCCGGCGGAACGCTCATCTCATAGAGCAATACAATAGAACAGCATATACATTAAACCCTCTTCATAAAGGACAAATAGTGGCACTACCACGGCCGTCAACCCGCCGATGAGACACAACAGGTCAGGTCATTGAAACCCTCCCCAACCACCAATACCGTATCAGAGTTTACGGATCAGGTAGAATTACCTTACGAAATCGCCGATTCCTCAGAAAACTGGATACACCAACAATTCCAGTTCCAAGACCTAGTGCCTTACCTGAGACCCCTACACCAGTGCCACAAACATTCGATGCTGGAATAACATCAAACACTGCTCAGCCGTCTACAATAACACGGACAAAACCCCCTCGGGGATTGTTCAGACCACTTCCACACAACCAGCCAGGTTTAAAGGAAGTCATCCCTGCCCAAAGACCACTACCCACACGCGATGGGGGGAAAGGAGATGTAGAATAACAATACAATAAACAGCACTTACCGCCGTAAGGGTCCCAGCTAGCGTCCAGCTGGCAGACAAAAATAAAGCAGGTTGTAACTCAATACAAACCCTGCAAACTAACTGATGAATAAAGCTGGTATTTATATAAAAATTCCTCCACTCAGGTACCAGCAGCCAATCACAGCCCAAGCAATGGACTATCCCACTTTAGCACAATGAGATGCTCCATGGGACCATAAACAGCTCTCTTTCTCAAGGTTGAATTATCATTCACTTAGCTTGCTCCACAACTGAGTGTTTATCTCGACCACGTGATTTCTCTACAATACATAATAGACTATTCCACGTTTTGATCGCGTGAAAAGATGGGGAAAGACATTACTTCGTTTCAGTGAGAAAATGAAACGAAGAAGAAAGAAGGAAGAGCATATAGAAGCAGGGAGAGAGAGACAGCGAGGCAGATTAAGCTGAGAACAGATACAACACATTGATCTCAACCAAACGCCGTAATAAATCCAATTACAATAAATTAAATAATTCCAGAGAATTATTTTGAAATCATTATTAAAAGAAAAGTTCGTAAGACGGGGATTTAGATGGAAAGATAGAAAAAAATGAAGAAATAAGGGAAGATAAAAAAAAATAATTAATGTCTCCTGTCAACAGCTCATAAATAAAGGATTATTTTGTTTTGATCTCGTGAAAAGAGGGGAACTTGCACTACTTATAGTGACAGAAAGAAAGAAAGAAAGAAAGAAAGAAAGAAAGAAAAGGAAGAGTATTTGATGTCTGTTTCAGTTAAATTAAAAAAGTTGTCAATTTCAAATCTTTTGTACCTCTTTACTTCTTGAAATAACGACCAGCATTCATATGTATAATAGTTACTACAATAAATTGTCAAAGTTGTTAAGCTCAAATATTTAACGATGCGATAGAACTTCTACAGATATTTTATTGTCGTAGAACTCGCCATTAGCTTATTCAATCATTCCTATACCAAACCAAAACTTTAGAAGAACTTGAAAGGCGAATACAAGAAGTTGTTCTCCATACCACAAGAAATCAGTTGACGTGATTTATTGATTTTTATGACTTATCAACTCTTTTTAGGTTATTTAAAAGAGAGAATAATTATTTTAGTAAACGAATATTGCTTTAACAATCTTTGAAGATAATGATTTTTTCCAAATATTTAACCCGTAGATGGGGATTGAAGCGATGAATTTCAAAAACTCTAGGTAGCATAGCGAAGAGCTCATTCAAACACTTATCATGAAAGTATTTATAGAAGAACATAGAGAGGCAACCTTACGACGGTGGGATGACTGATGCTGAGCCAAAAGATCATGACCACTGATATTGCAGATTATTGTTTGGATCTTATCAAAAAGCTCCAGGTAAATGGCAGGGGCACCGGACCATATGTGGCAGGAATACTCTAAACATGGACGAATGGTAGACTTATAGATATGTAAGATAGATTCTGGAGAGAAAAATTGTCTCGACCGACACAGTCAACCAACTTTGTTAGCGGCTGACCTAACAACGAATTCAGTATAGTCTTTCCACTTCATATCAACAGAGAACGTGAGATCTAGAAGGCTCAATAATTCACTTTTCTGGACGATAGCATCAGCCATACTGATAAAAGATAGCCAGGGGTCTCTCAGATGATTAATGGAAAGAAGTATTTGTGTGTAAGTAAATGTAACGAAATTCGAACTCGGCTTTCCGACTTCTCATTCCGAACCGCTTTCTATTACACCACCTGCACACCCCTAAACAGTGAAAGAAACAGCGAAATTATAAATACAAATGACTTGTGTTTTATTAATAGTTCGTTAGGATACGTCTGGAATTCATCCATTTTATATGCTCGCAGCACATGGAAAATTACATCATTTCGTTTAGATTTCGTTTTTTGCTACGCTGCCAAGAGATAATCCGAAGTTGGCAAAAAGGTGGATTCTTATTTAATTAATTTTATACAATTGGGTTCAAGCGAAAAAACAAAAAACAACCAGTTGTAAACGCCAAATAAAAATATGTGTGGCTTGTCAAGAAAATGTCAGTGACCAATAAGAATTCTTTAAGTTGAAAAGAACTCTAAAAGTTATTGAGATATTTAAGACGACAGTTGAATATACACGTTTATAGTACGGCATCTTTGTTTATCAACTCTTATTACATATATGTACACTCTTTCCTTTCTTTCATCATACGGTCAGTTTTAGAACCACTGGAGTGAAAGGGTATGATCGATTTCTTTCTTTTTTTTTCCTCAGATTAGGTCATTTGCAGTGGTGTGCAGTAATATGAATCTATTTTCGGTGTGTGATGGAATTTGTTTGGCCTTAAAAATATTGCGTCATCCGTGATTGCATCAGATTTTTATCACGCCCAGTCAATATTGTCTCAATTGTCGATTAGTTGTTGTTTGGTCATTGTCTATACTGGACCTGACTCCAAGGAAGCGTAAGGAAATTATAAATTGCCTGTCAATGCGTATATTCATTTCTGTAAATTCAAAACATTTAAACTGTTCGTGTTACTGCTTTATGAAATGTTACAGATTTCAAAATTCAAAATTGATGCGGTAAGATGATAAAAACGTTTTTCCAATTATTAATAGTTGACCCGAAATAAAATTTAATTTGTTCATTATGCTTGATGCTGGCCTTATAAATAACACCATTATACATACATTTATCATTGAAAGGACAGATGTTCTATTTTCAGCAATTGTATTCTTGATCATCATAGCTACCATTATTTTTGCTTAACTATTTATTAATGGTTGCACTAATATTTTGGGCTATATATTGGTCAAGGTTTCTAGTGCAGCTGTAATTAACCTTAATGCTGTTCTTGTTGAAGTTTTTTTTTAGAAAAGAGTTATAGCTAAAGTGTTTGTGTACTAATTTAAAAAAAAAGTTTTTATCATCATAAAATCACCTTTAACAAGAAAAAATACTCAAATGCCACGGTACTCTCTAAGTCTTATTGGGGTACCAAAATAGAGAGCTACACACCAGCAGTGAATTGGGAATTGGTCACTAAAATCAATCTACTCCCAGGCGTGGTGAGGACAGGTGCAATCTATGTTTAAACGAAAAATTATTCACCCTAAAAAATATTAATAATGCAAATCTACTAAATAAACGAAATTAGCTTATGTCTAGTTGTATGCACAGAAAATTGTTTCTCTTAAAATATTGTAATCCTGGATAACCCACTTTTCATCTAAATTTAATTTTAAATTTTAATTTTCCGCCCACTTATATTTCAGGTCATCCGTAGATTATCTCCCTTTAACCAGACAAACCGTCTTTTACCAACAGCGTCCAGCGTTCAAATTTAAAATTTGAAGCGTACTTAATTTCCTTTTTTTTCTCTTTTTGTTATTTATTGTGACCCCTAACCATACCTCATTTCCTGCACTTAGACCCTGGTATTTCTTTAGTACTATGTTTTGTGCTATTTTAATTTTGAACTGCGAATCAGCGTCCTTCCCTTGAGCATCTGTATACCTTTTTAAATGGACAATAATCTATATCTAGTGCCCGATGAGTTGGGTAACTATCGAAACTCGAGTAGCACTCCAAATGTAGGTACATGATTATTTATTAATATATATTTCTCAGCTCTGTCTAATCCCATTGAGCACTATTATGCCTACACCTCTTGGCTAAATTTGGTAATTATTTATTTGCTTACCAACATATGAACGCCGGCACACGCTTATACGGTTGTTAATATCTATTTAACACCTAACCCTTACATAAATACAAAATACCTTAAAACTATATTTGCTCCTCATCATCATATACATGTGTGTGTGTGTATGTATGTATGTATGTATGTATGTATGTATGTAAGGTTATGTATGCATGTTTATAGAAACATGTGTATGTGGTTGTGTATGTATATGTATATGTGTACGGATATATGTATGTATATTATGTAAATATGTATGCGGTGTGTATGTATGCATATAAGTATGGAGTATGTATATATGCATATATGTATATGTGTATGTATGTGTATATATATAGATTAAGTGTCAAGATAATAATTTATTATTACCTTAACTGTTATTCACAATATTAATAATAGTAATATTTTCTGTTTATTTATATTATATTCAAATTATATTTATTTCCTAGTTTAATTTGTTGAGAAATTAAAACGCTTAAATTACTATTAAACGTTAACGGAAAAATATAAAAATATATATATATAAATCTGAGTTTTTTCCAAATTAGCCGCTATATGGCCACATACATTAATTCTCTTAATTTCCCTTTCTAAATCTCTATTCCCTTCTCTTTCTTTAAAACCCTATGAACATCTCTTATTTATTACATCTTTACTTCTCTTTTTTCTCTCTATATCGTTTCCTGTGAGATGACGACCTATTAAATCAATGTCTGGTCCTTACCTCCCCCTTACTCACTGTTAAGTATTGTAATAAAAATAAATTTAAAATCATTCTTATCTCTCCCTTCCCCTCTCTAAGTTTGACCATTCCTCTCCCTTCTCTCTATATCAGCTTACATCAACATAATACTACCCCCCACCAAGTGTATAAAAAAATATATATGTAAATTTAAGTTAATTTTTTTTCCCCTTGGAAGTGTGGTCTGATGAGCCAGGGTAAAAGAAATTCCCTAGAAAAATAAATCATAACCAATGGACCTTTAACCTTGTCTGTTTTCATTGAATTAATCGCTCTGATTTAACATTGAGAACTGGTTTCATCCTCCTTGGGATTATCCATACGGAGTACGAAGATTTTCATTAATATATATATATATATATATATATATATATATATGAAGAGAGAAACCGTAAAATGAATACTACAAAGAACGAACATTAAATGTTTATATGGCGTTTTACTTGGAATGTTTTAAATGTGCAAGCTTCGCAAGCAAGATACAAGCGTCTATCCACAAGACATTGAAATTTAAAGATCAAAACATTTCTCTCAATTCTATGTAAATTGCCATTAATTTCAATGGGGGTAGGGGTTTATCCCTTGCATCTTAGTGGTTTTATTACCTTGCTTGGTGTTAAATGATTAAAAAATAAAAGATAATATGTCTTTTATAAATTTCTGAACGACATCAAGAGTTGTAAATACGCTGCTTTCTTTAACTGTCTAAAATGTTTCCTTTTGATAAAACAACCTGACATCACGATGAAACTAGAGAGGCAAGCTAATGACAGGCAGTCCGTATCATAGATTATCGGCGCAATACAATCTTCCTAATATATCGACGTTGTCTCTGGCTAAGCTAAACTTAATAAACATCCGCAGACATATATACATACATAAACACATTTGTATCGTTTACAATTTGATATATTTATACGTGAAGACATTCAAATAATGGTGATATAGACATTATAGATATAGACACTGCGGACATAGACATCAACTGGGATATTTGAGGATCGAAAGAGTGGTGAAACTGACACTCACCATGCAGTGTTGATTCATATGTCTTCAAACACACCCACACACACCATAAAGTAGATTTTAGGGAAAATTCAACGCGGTGTAATTGTTACCGATCTTTTTTTCCTAGATTAATTACATCATCATCATCATCATCATCCTTTGACCTCCCTATGGTTGATAAACCCTTTCCTCACACTTCTGTCCTGCATTGGTGTCCCCAGATCACTAATGTCCTCCCCTGAGTTCCGAGCTATGGAATCTGAGAAAGTCAATTTTCGTGAGAAGACACTTCCAGAATTGTGATCGTTTTCGTTTGAGCTGAAGAGAGATTGGTTAATTACAACACAATAGATAGTACCCCATACTTTCGGCCTTGTTTCAAACCTAAGCTACGCTTAGAAATTTCCCATAAATCATATTTTGGTGGTAAGAATTCCCTCAAACAAGTTTTAGTATACTCAACTAAAAAAGATTGTTTTATTTTTTATTTTACTCATTTTCGAATAAGTTACTACATCCCTAAAAATACAATAAATATTAAACAAACATTTTCGGTTGAATTTACTAATGATATATATATATATATATATATATATATATATATATATGTGTGTGTGTGTGTGTGTGTGTGTGTGTGTGTGTGTGTGTGTGTGTGTGTGTGTGTGTGTGTGTCTTACAATATCTTTACTAACACACAAGCTTTTAATCGAGTCATGTCCGTCTCCAAATTTTTGCAATCAATTCTCACACTTGTCGAAATGTTCCTATCCTAGTAAAGAGAAACACCAACTGATATGTCGCAGTCACAATTAATTTACTTGAAATGACCAGTAATAATACAGATCAAATGATACATGCAAACGCCCAACGTCGATCAGACGTCAGATAAAATTTTCAAATCTATTAATCTTTTCTCGAAATGAGTTTAAGAAATCAAGCGTTAGACTCGCGCCGCTTTACTTGATAAGGAAGAGTGAATTATAATGCACATCGAGATACATCGCTATTTCTGATACGATTAAACACACTGTGTCATTTATCGTGTGCATGTGTCACGCACCAGTGTTTACCAAAGTTGAAAGCAAATGGAATCTCTTAACTCACAGACTGTAAATACAAGAGTAGACCACGTACACGCCTACCGCAAGAGCGAACCAATAAAACAGATTAAAAAAAATACAGGAATTTTTTAGTATTATATGACCAAGAAGTTTAATGAAGCCATATATTTTATATATAAAATTCCCCGAATTAAAGGCTCAAGAACTACTCATAGTCACTAAATGTGGTACGTGACAGGAATTTTTTAAACTCAATTTTCTTTCTATATAACATCAGATTTCTTTCCTATTAATCGTTCCGAAATTCAAATTCATTTGTAAGGAATATAAACTGGATACACACCAATTATTTTTTAAAAACCGTTACGAATCACTTGTGAGAAATTCTATCAGAGAGTTCTGTCTGACCAATTTCCCAATCCTCAGAATTCTTTGGAATCCCTTTTATAGTCGGATGGAGAGTTTTTTTGTTTTTTTTATCACCCGTTGTAAAATGAAATTATTTAGAATATATAATTATTTCCTCTTCCTCCTATCGGCTTATGCTTTTATTTACCTAATAGATGCCTAATAGAGGAAAACAGATTTGATAGCATGTCACATTTTGTAAGAGCTCAACACTCAAGCAACTAACATTCTGACTTCCCGGGAATTTTAACGTAGTATTCTGAGATTTAGCTTTTTAACCCTGATGCATTATCCTTATCACCAATAAAAACCATTTTCACTAATTCTATTTCTTTTGTCGAATAATTATTTGTTTCTTTCTTGTTTTTAACATGATTTTTAGAATATTTACTCTTCAGGTTAACCTTATTATCTGAATTTCGGAAATATTCAGGATTCCATATATTTTATTTTTGTATTATTTTATAAGCTTTATTGGCAGTACATTTGCCGGTCTTCTTCAAATATTTTTGTCTCTGCTCCTGTTTAAAAACTCTTTTTTTTTTACGTTTATCTCATTTTATTTTTTTTTTTAGCGGGTCGAACCCATGACAGGTTGTTACTTTTTCGTGTGTGTCGCATTAACAGACAAGTTTGTTAAAGAACAGGAATCGGTATTTTCTTGTTGCTACTAGTTGTTAAAGAATAAGGATATTGGTGATCATGACTCTCTACAACTTCCTATCTTTTGTAGATATTAATAACGCTTCCCATTTTTCTATTCCTTCACCTCCAGTTTCGTCAACCTTTTAGGCAAAAAGACCCAATAGATGTACAATTGCCTCCTCACCGCCTTTCATTTTCGATATCTCTTCGAAATATTAAATTCTCTAAATTAGTTTTCCTCGTTATGCGTCCCAGCAATTCTCGCTGTCTCTTTATGATTCTGGATATAAGTTTTCTTCATTGTAGTGGTGTTCTGAGATATCCACGTAAAATTTACAGTCATCTTTTAAACATAGTAACACTCATACCAACGTAACTTGGGCTCTTCGACGTGTGGTAATGGTTAACAAGTTTGTCTCACCAAGAACAATTACGACTGAATAGTGAGTTGGATTCTCACTAAATGCTCCACACTTTCGGCCTTGTACTACATTTAAGCTACGATCTTCACTGGGTACTACTCTCAGCTTTCTGCCAAATCTAAGCTACGATTAGAAAATCCTTGGGTACATCGGTATGCTGTAATGGTTAAAAAGCTTGTTTCGATAAATCAATTACGATCGAATATTGAGATCGATCCTCATTCGATGCTCCACAATTTCGGCTTTATTAAAAAAGGATTCACTATTAGTAAAACGCTGCATACCAGCTCCCTTACGGTGCTTCATATACGAGAAAATTGAGCACCACAAAAACATACGCAAAGTGCAAGAAATGTGTGGCGGAGGTGGGGAAAAAAAGACCCATCCCATGCTAAAGAAGATTGCCAGAATGAGAAAAAATGTGCAATCTTCCGTGGGGACCAAGCTGCATTTTCGAAAATATGTGATGTGTACAGGAGGGAAAAAGAAATACTGTAGGTAAAATACAAAAAAATGTATCGTTCCCATGAAACGTGTTGAATCCTATATGAAATCACAAACATATGCCAGGTTAGCAAAAATGACGAATGAGACCAAACTAAACAAGAAACTAGACTGAGTTGAGAGACTGTTGCAGTTAAACGTTGACCAATGCCAAAACTTCTAAAAACGCCTAAGAAACATCTATAAACTCGAGAAGAAATAAAAAAATAAACCAAAACCTGAAACCAATAAGACAAATTCAACAAATAGACCTTGTTGTCCTGCAAAGAACGTCCCAAAAAAGAGCAACTCTCGAAGACCTTTTATATGGCCATCGAGACCAATGGAGGATATCCCCAAAACAAAAACGACAAAAGAAACGACCCCTAAATAAACAGGAACTCTCAAGGAAAATACTAGAACTATTTTGATCGAAACAACAAACAGATTTGAAAGACTGAAAGAAACTATTTCTAATAAAATAATACAGTAGAATATTATGAGTGAAAAAGTAAATCTCATTGAACTGACACGTCTTATGAGATTATGTCCGGCAGTTATATTCTTACACAAGACATTTCTTAGAGAAAACTGATATAAACATAAAAAAAATGGCACCTCATGTAATTATATAAATGGAAATACTGTCTGAACATCAGGTGGAATAATCGATAATTATTCAATACCAAACTTCCACAAAACCATATCGCTCTGAACACAAGTACGTAAGCAATGCAGTGATAGCAACACTATACAATACAATAATCATTTGTTTTATTTATATGCAACCAAATCACAATATCATCCAATCAGAAATAGATCATTTAATATAAACAATTCTGAAAACCGCTCATCTTATTGAGAGATCTCAACTGCCAAAATAATCATTTGTTTTATTTATATACAACCAAATCACAATATCATCCAATCAAAAATAGATTATTTAACATAAACAATTCTGAAAACCGCTCATCTTATTGAGAGATCTCAACTGCCAAAACGAAGTATCGGGAAGCAAAGAGACAAACAAAACAGGCCAGATTATAGAAGACCTCATAAACAAAAACAACATTTGCCTTTACAACAATAAGACGAATGCATACCTGCATCGGGCAAGAGATTTATTTTCAGCAATAGATCTCACTCTATGTGATCCAACCATTTACATAGATTATACGTGAAGTGTGTATGACGATACTTGTGGAAGATATCACTCTCCAATCATCTTATAAAATACAGACTCAATACGACTCAATGAGAAAATGCCACGGTGTAATCTAAAAAAGGCCAACTGGATACAATATCTAAAACAATGTAAATCAAAACTAATACCAGAAGCAAATATTACTAATGAAGATCACCTTATATACTTAACTAAATCACTCATATCTATAGATGAACAGAACATATCAAAATCATATACGAATAAATACAAACCCGGAAATGCCTAAAAGCTATCCAAACATGCCGTGCTATCCTTAGACAATCTAATTTAAATACCACTAAACCTAAACTTGTTGCAAAGCAGCAGTGCAAAAGCACGAAAAACTATCAAGGAATCTAAATGAACCCCATGTAAAAATTATATATCAAAAGTAAACTCAAATATTAAGTCAAAATCATATGTTGAAAAAGATCGCTGGCAATAATAATAAAACATCTCACAAAAACTAACCCAAAGATCACTAAATGAAATGATATTAGCTAAAAACAGCTTAGCAGACAATTTTTCTCAGAATTCTGCCTTGAAAATTCAAACTGAAATTTCTGAAATCAGAAAAACTCAAGAAAATTTAAAAAAAAAAAAAAAAACTCAATTTCAACTCTAAAAATACAGGAAATTATAATCAGCCCTTCACAAAATCAGAACTCATCAAATCACTTAGCAAAACACAAGGCAGCAGTCGGTCTTGAACAAATTCTCTTGTGAATTCTTAAACTAACTACCATAAGTTTACTCTGAATATATTTTTGATATTTATAACAGGTAGGGTTCAACGGAAAAGTTCAGAATCTTTGGAAACAATCTTCAATAATATCCAAACCCAAACTCAATAAAATGATGAAACAAACGCTCATGCACTTGTAACTGATGCATCAAATCTATCAAATTATAGACCATTACTTTTAACAATTCGTAGTTGTAAAGTATTAGAGAAGATGATCAATGGCAGGTTAACGTGGTAACCTTGAATCGAAAAACTTAATAGAAAAAACCGAAAAATAGAAAATGTGTCACCGCAGATCGGGACACGTAAAGAAGCATCCTAAATGGTAAGAAAGGGGGAAAAGAAAAAGCAGAACAGGAACAAAAAAAAAAAAGAAAAATAGTTTTGCATTCCTATGCGATATCCATCGTCTTTTATGGCAAGATAAACAGTATTAAATAACATTTACCGGCCTGAATGTCCGAGAAATTTTAAATGTTATTTAATACTGTTTATTATAAACAGAGCATTTACTTAAATACTTGTATCTATAAAAAGAACGTTAAACATAAAAATGTCTTTAATAAATAAATTGTCGGACTTTGTCCATTTCTTAATGTATGACATCATTTGTTTACATTTGATACGCCATGAGCAGTTATGAATGTACGAGATTCATGGAAGATTGAAGTTTATAAGCAGTAAATTCGACCTTGCCAACCGAACGATCCTTTGCGGCCGAAAGAGAGCATTTACTTAATTACTTGTATCTATAAAAAGAACGTTAAACATAAAAATGTCTTTAATAAATAAATATATATATATATATATATATATATATATATATATATATATATGCTCTGAGGATAATGCAAAGGACTCGGGAAAAGTTGGATGACATTAATGAAGATTAAGATAAATCTCACTCGGATCGTTGTGATAAGCAAAGAACTCTTCAGTTTCTTAGTGAGGACCTCAGACTTACCCCGGAGGCTTGCATCAAGTGCCTTGAGGAGGTAGTGCTGCCTGGGGTCAAGAGAATAGATGCTGGCAACAAGACTATGCACCATGCCACACAAGAAAAAAACATGATGATTTTATTAGATAAATTTACTCTTTAGTATTGCAAGATATTTTTTGTATAATTTTGGTAAATATAGCCGTTAAAATGAGTCGTCAGTGTTACTTTCATTTTGGCGTCATTTAGACGACAATTTATCCATCGCACCCTGCATATTGGCGTGTTTCTTTCAAGTGAAAAGATGTATTTTTCAAGTGGCATTAAATTTACAAGAAGATAAATTTAATATCCTTCAAGTTATAGAATCAGCTTCCTTCGGAAGCAAAAACGATGCTGAAAAACTCGCTACTGATAGGAATTGATTGATGCAATGCAGGTAAAAGTATTCGCATTTAACGTTTACGAATTTGTGCTCTGATAACAACTTAAAAAGTGAATGCTGAGCATCAGTGTGAGTGTGCATGCTTACACTTAGAAATAGCTAGACATGATATTTTTTCTAAAGGAAAAAGTACAAAAGCTGATGAAATATATTATTGGTGAATAATTACGAAAAATCGATTTGAGTCCAAAAGCCGATGTCAAATATTGGTGAGCTCACAGGAAATTTATTTGATGCTTTTCATTCATCATCCTCTAAGCTTATAGTGAACAGACTGTTTTCGACAATATGGCTTTGGACAACTTAAAGATTCTGACTTTTAAATATATTCACAAAATGAATGTTATTTTTATCTTATATATAAAACTAAACGTTTCTGCGTCCGCTCAAAACACTGGAAATGAATTATCTTGTGGAACTCTCTTCTGGTTTGTTGCTTTCCAATAGACTTAATCGTTATCTTCTCTCTTAATTATTTCTTCTTTTGTTGTTTACTCTCCTTAATATTATTCTCATATTATTTTACACTTAGTATCCCCTTTGCGTCTTAGTTATTGCCTTGTTTACGAAGAAATAATTAAAAAAAAAAGTTTTAAAAATTCAGTTATCAAAACGTTAAACTTTCTGGATCCTTTTAATAAGGAGGAGGCTTCGTAAATCGACAAATCTTAAACAAAATGGTGTTTTCTGTTTCTTATTCATCGGCTGCCCCAAATATTTAATTTTCTACCAGACTAAATTAAGGTTATTAATTGTTTAGAAATGGTTAGACAACGTCAAATGCGCAGGGTAACACTATACGATGATGGAAAAATAATCATGAAGTTATTTCAATAACTAAATTATACTTAAAAAGATGGATCAGAATACCATATAGTGTTGGTGACTTTTGTCCACAAGCGTCGAAAAAATCTTTTCTTTTTTCTTTCTTTTTAACATAAACTTACATTAGAAATTGATAGACATGACGTTCTATGCGTTTCGTCTCTTTCACCTCTCTCTTTCTTTCGGCCTCTCGTTTTCCAGACAAGTTTCATCTTAAAAATTTAATTGCAATGTCAATCGTCATCTTCTGTTGTTTTAATTTCTGTTCGTTTATTGTTCTGTCTCCTTAATAAGGTTTTACTTTTTCTCATATTTTTTCACACTCAGTAATCCCTTGCATCTTAGTGGTTTTATTACCTTGCTTGGCATAAAAAGCTTAAAGCAAAATCTGTTGCACATCTATATATGTGAGGGAGTGACTGAAAGTATTATGATAAATAAATACCTGATAACTTGGCTGTGTCATTTATAGCGTTAATCATGTGTCATATATCTTACCTCAATTACCGGTTCGTGCTTAATATAGATATACTTAATTTGAATATTATGCTTTTATAATCATATTTTAAAACACATTTTCTACTTTTCCTTTACAATTGAATCGTTTATATAAAAAATCTGATTGTTTTGATTATATATATATATATATATATAATCCAATAAAAGCCATTTTCTTTCTTGAACGACCTGGTCATTAAGTAATTAATGTATACTATGAAGTAAGGTGTATATTTTTGAAAATCTATCAAACAATATAACGTGTAATTGATCTGTTATGATATTTTCAGACTCACACTACTCTCGCCACTGAGAACGCGCGGGCAATTTGACACCTTTTAGAATGTATGTAATGAACCCATTGATTTGTTTTCTTCCAAAATGATTTAAATCTTTTCAGATACTCCAAAGGCTACAGGCTGTATTATATGTAAAAGTCTAGGAAGTTGAAGTAGACCACTGAATGCTCATGAATATTGGTTATGTATGAAAGCAGGAAGAAATCTTTCTGGGTTTGTGACGCGTCGAATCATAACAATATCTGCAGTCTTGGATCAAATGAACAGTCCATCGATTTCTGCAATAAACGTATATAACGTTGCAGACATGTTGAACGAATAATAGCTTAGAAGGAAAATAAAAAAATGTTTTTTTTTTATGTCGCAAATTGTGTTTCTTTTTAGGAATTCAGCTGAAATTTTAGAGGTGAAATCACAATGAAGAAACGTTAGCAAATCATTTGATGCTATGGTATAACTTTGCAGAATTAAGATTTAAAGACACTTTTCTGAATTCGAAGAAATCAAAATAGGATGATATGAATAAATGAGATTCGTTTGGTTATGATTTGTCAAATGAGAGTAAATCAAATTGAAATATTTATCTCAATTTATTTATTCACCATCTTCTGACTCACAATTCAACTGACGAGGAACAGCCAAAATATTCTGATTTTTAATCCTTTTTCTATATAGATACTAAAAATACTATTTTAAGGTATTTTTTTCAGTGATTCGCGGAAAGAAGTTTTTCGTCATGGAATACGAAGGGTGCTCAATATCAGAAAGAGAGCGAATTGCGCTTAAATATGAAACAGACTGTCGTTGCTGGGTGTTGAGCACAATGTCCACTTGCATATATATATATATATATATATATATATATATAGGTTGTATCAAAAATACATTTACAAATTTTATTATTATGTGTTGGGCGCGAGAGACCAAAAAAACCCTTGAATTACCAAAGATGAACTGAAGGCAGGCAAAAATTATGACAGCATTCACCAACTAAAACAAATAAATACAAACCTTTTAGAAATTTGGGAGGCATATTCCTCACACTCATATTGACATGAGTCCGCAAATCCTTCATTTTTGAGTTATTAAGTTTAAAGAAAGTTTACGTGAAATATCATTGTATTGTAATATAGACAAGGTTACATTTGTCATTCTTGTATATTTGTGGCTCGTCTGTCTTCAAAGATTAACATGTGTAGTAGTGAGTTAACTGAGAAGTGTTCCGTTTCAAAATGACAGGATATTCATATTGTGAGCAGACAAATATCAATTTACATACGGCCGCGCGAATGGTAATGGACGCGAGGCTGCATGGCTGTATGAGATTGCGTTTTTAGAACAACGACAGTCATCTTTTGCTGCTGTTCAGCGTCGCGTTGCTGAAACAGGATCCGTGCCACCGCAAACTATGCAAATAAGTATTTTGGGATTGTACCTTGGTTTCTACATATGAATGCATATTAGGAAAATCTATGACAAACTCCAAAAAGGTTTCGTGTGAAGTGTTTCGTCATTAAGGATTTCATCGGACTAATGTGATATTTACAGTGATATTAGTAAACATGTGCACGAAAAGAAGGGGACTGAAATTTTTTATTTAATTTTGTTAATATGTGTTTTATGTATATAGTCTAGCCGATTTCATTTAATTTCTTTTTTCTTTATATTTAAGAAACGTGAAATGTTGTAAGAACCTGAACGTAAATTTACTGTGATGTATCTAGCGATTAAAGCACTTTCTATACATTTTCGTCTTAGTAAATTGATTATTCTTGTAATTACAGCAGCATTTTTAAATCAAAATTATAATCATTTCGGTGCGTAATTAATGCATTGAATTTTTTTTTTTGTAAAAGATTCCTTTTGTGTTCATATAATATTTTATTTAAGTTCTGTCGAAGTTTTATCTGTGTAATCATTCTGGCAGTTATTACAGGTGATAATGTAAATCCGTCCTTCAAGCGTTAACGTATTATTTTGTTTTATATTAATGAAGACTTTTATTGGATTAGACGTAGTGTTATCTAATTAAAGTTGAACTTAGATAAATATTTTCAATTGTAGTTGGTGCGTGGAACAATATATTTTGATTCGTTATGTTTATTAGAATGTTCAACTCTTCTATTTTAAATTTTTATGCGCTTTTTATTTCACGTTGAATATAAAATAGTTTGTTATAGATTTTCCTAAAATCGTTCTTAATATATAAATATATATATATCGTTTCTTCACACACGCATACATATAGTGAGCAGACTATAAATATATATATAGACCGCCTGGTGAGATGCGATGATATGCATCGAAACATGATTGCATGTAACGGTTCGACTGTAATATCCTATAATAAAGTATATATATATATATATATATATATATATATATATATATATATATATATATATGAAAGTGAATATTGAAGTCAACACTAGGCGCAATCGTCAGGCCACCTGACGATTGCGTCTAGCATGAAACAGCCGGTCGCCTCTAAGTGTTGACTTCAATGTTCACTTTTATATTTAGACACGCTCTATCTCTGATATTGAGCACTTTATCCCATAAATATAGCACATCTTAAGACTATATGTCTTGATATATATATATATATATGTGTGTGTGTGTGTGTGTGTGTGTGTGTGAAAAGAGAGCGAAAGAAGTCTTGTGTTACGCGTGAAAAACACAGTAGAGATGTCGAAATGTGTCTTGTCAATTTCCCTGAATATGTTGCCATATAATTTGATCCAAGCTAGTATGAATTTAGTTGCGGCTGCCTAAGCATCCGGGCATCCCTCACAAATTGTCAAAGATATCACACACAATAAAAGGTAATTCACTCCCCATTTTGAATGTCTACCTGCAGAGAATGTATCTACCTGTTGTCGTGATTCCGCTTGTTTCAGTGAACATATGCAAATATCACCAAAAACAGATGTCATACTTTATTAGTTCCGTCTTCAACCACATGTTTTGCATTTTACAAAATTGCCGGTGTTCGGCTTATAGAAATTATTGCTAGGAACAATCATCTTGTAAAAATAAAATCTTAAAAATAAAGTTTTTATTCATTCTAATGTTTTATGATCTTCATTTAAACATATCTTTGCTGATACATATTTATAATGAAAAATGGCTTACGGCCACATCACGTTGGAGACATCGTTTCCCATACGATCACTGAAGTTGAGCAACATCGAACCTAGTCAGTAAATAGGTGGGTGAGCGCTTGAGAATACCAGGTAAGGCAAGCTGGGAGGCGTGGGTCGTCTTACGGATAATTTCTCAGAATTGTTAATCGGAGAACTTTTCAAATTGCAGTTGGGGTTATTATACTCACTCACGCTAAAAGGTCCACCCACTCTCTCCCAACTAGTTCATTTGTAAAACTTATATCAGTAAATCATTATTATCCCAAAATTCTTAAAATCTAAAAATATGTTCTGGTTTAAATAACCTACACATTTTTGATAAGCAGTAATAAAAACAAGACAATGGGAAATATATTTCTGTCATGGACCTTAGTATTTTGGTGATAGCTTGAAGGCAAATTTGAGCAATCAATTTATAATTGGCAGGAAGTTGTATATTTTGAAAATCTCAGTAATTCGTAACATTCTAAAATGCCGTCCATGGAATAAATGACTACCAAAATCTTAAAATTGATCGAATTTCTTTACCTCCGCTAAACCATATAATTCCATCCAAATTTGAAGCCCTAATTTACTATTAACAACATAAGCGACGAATATTTCTTGTCCTTGTATATTTTGGCGCATTGCAAATTTTATCTTTTTTTTCCTCTTTTATTTTCACTTTTCCTTCTTTCGAGTTTTTGCATATTGTCAATGTGCATATGTCTTTTGTCCTGTTATTTCGTTTATTTCCGCCATATCAGCCATGCTCATCGTTTCTATTTCTGAACACTTTTCATGCAACCATTTCTCTTTTGATTACCTACATATGTTTCTAAGTTCTTTGTATAACGTTCTATATTCTGAACGATTCTTTAGCATTACTTACTCTCTATCCTGTTGGGCGTTTCGAGAATTTCATGTTATTCACTTCTTTTATTGTCCTCGGTTAGTTTTCTTTCGGATTATCAAACTAAAAATAAAACTTGGTACTACCGTATATCCTGGCGTACAAGGCGACTAAGCATATGAGACGACCCCAAAATGTTCAATTTTCGCCGTACAAAACAACAAGCCAAACGTATTTTATACTGTATTTTATTGAATTTATTAAATAAATGCAGTAAGCATAGACATGCTTTTCAATCGAATTGTAATGAAAAAACCGTGGGGGAGATAATGTTAATAAACTACCAAAATCTACACTATCTCATGAAATGGTACTTTATTTTTGATAGGCTGTTACCCTAGTCTGAATGAGTACAATCATATCACATATTACATAAAGTAAGAGTAATTTTATTACCCTACATTTCAAATTAAGTTGTTTCACTAGAAAAATGAGTCGATAGTTACCAAGGCATCTATGCTAATAAATTTTCATTCACAACAAGATTTAAGGTTCACATTTAGTGTTGAAACTTGACTAATGCATGGAATAATAATGCAACACAAAATGTATTTATAACAAAATGTATTGAAACAAGAAAATGTACACAATATTTACATATAGTCTTTTGTATATTCCTGGGAAGACCGTTCCTGGAGAATGTGTTGACTGAGTCGCAGTTGGGCAGAGTCTCTGGTTGAATCTCTTGATTCCTGTATTTATCAATCCACCCACGAGGATCGAATGTGGCACAAGGCCGTTTTAATGTGGGTATCCCCGAGCCCGTAGGCTCGACCAAAAATATGGCCTTTCTGAACCCGCCTAGACGGGTTCAGACCCTGTCAACCTCCCCGGACGAAACCTTGCCCTTCGGCAAAGCCTCGTCCGGGTTCCCCTCTGCTAATGCAGAGAGTTCGACAGTCGCTGAGAGTCTCTCTCTCTCGGTCTCCGAATCTCTTGATTCCTGTATTTATCAATCCACCCACGAGGATCGAATGTGGCACAAGGCCGTTTTAATGTGGGTATCCTCGAGCCCGTAGGCTCGGCCAAAAATATGGCCTTTCTGAATCCGCCTAGACGGTTTCAGGCCCTGTCAACCTCACCGGATGTAACCTTGGCCTTCGGCAAAGCCTCGTCCGGGTTCCCCTCTGCTAATGCAGAGAGTTCGACAGTCGCCGAGAGTCTGTCTCTCGGTCTCAGAATCTCTTGATTCCTCCCCTCTCTTCCCGGTACCAACCATATTTATATGGTCGGTACTCCACTATGCAAATTAGGTGGATCCTACCACAACATTTTGCAACTGGAGTATAAGATGGCCTCCTATTTTTTAGTTTGGGTATTTAAGGTTAAAATGCTGCCTTGCACACCGATATATACGGAAATGTTGTTTGCTGTATGGTAGTATAACGTTGTAGAATATTTCGATTTATTCTTCAAAAATCTTTTAATTCCATGTAACTGACTGATACCGTCTCCAAGCCTACAACCCTCTAGTCATGATCCATTCTTTCTCGTTTTGTTCTAATGTGCAGAGTTTTTCTACAACAAGCCCTAGAAATAGGATCGACTAGAAGAAACCTGGGGTCGAGTAGCGCTGTGTATTTTGCTGTTCGCTTTTTTCTCAATAACGACTATCGCAGCAGGAGTCACATATCGTTTGGTGGAGAAAACTGACGCTTATGTTTGGTCTCCTGACTATTTGCTTTCCCTGGCAGCCCAGCACCCACTAAACGGTACAATAGCATGGAAAATAGCGCATAGTTTGGTGTTTTCTCTCCCTTGATTGACTCACGTAGTTTTTAGTCATGTGATTCTGGCTTGTTGCATTTGTAGCACATGATCAAAGCTCTTGTTTGAAACTTCCTAACTTGCGTTCAGTCGCCTATCACGAACCCTGTTCCTGCTGTTACATCCTTCATTTATTGCTATGTCACTGTTCAGCATGTCGCGTCTTTTGTCATCTCTTGACTTCTATTCTTCAAACTACAACACTACACCACAGACCGAATCAACGACAGGATACATTCTTTTATATTCATTTTTGCTCGCTTTAATGAATGAGATATATTTGTAATAGCATCGCTTCGTTGTGAAAACCAGAAGTGGCAAAACAAGATGTATATCAACTGATCGGCCAGTGACTTGCTATCACCAGGTGGCGGTTGTCTCACAAAGGTATCTACAAGAGGTAATGCATTTTCATTCATCTAATCTTTCATTTGTACTGACTGCTTATATTTATAGTGTTAGGACTGTTGTCCTCATCTTTCGGTATTTGTACTTCCCGGTGTTTTACAGGTGATAAAAGATGGAATTTCGAACCAAACGCTTTATTTCGTCCACGGGGGTAGTTCCTTCTCGTTCCGCTTTATCTTTTCTGGATATCCCAGTTTCAGATATTTCACCAATGACACAGACCTCAGTGGATAAGATCGTTGGCTGAAGTAATCCAGTGACTTGACCAAAAGAGTTGCGAGTTCAATATCTGGCGACAGGAGATGTGAACAAAAACTTGCAGAGTTGCGTTACTAAAGGGAATTAACTGAAATTGAGATATCCATAAAAGGTTCGGTTTGAAATTCCATCTGAAGAAGACCGGAGCCTACAACGACCGAAACGTCGTGAATATGTCAATAAAGATGAGAACAACAGTCCGAACAATATAAATAGTTAAATAAATACAAGAAATATAGACAAATCCTGAAGAAGGCCGGGGCGTACAACGGATGAAACGTCGAGAATAGGACAATGAAGATGAGAACAATAGTTCGAACAATGTAAATAGTTTAAATAGTTAAATAAATACCAGAAATATAGACATATCTTGATGAAGGCCGGAACATACAACGACCGAAACATCGTGAATATGGTAATAAAGACGTTGACAAGTGTTCACACAATGGTATTCATATTTACGATACCTCAGATATATATAGAGATGGGGTACTTACTGACTTTCCGCGTTTTTCCTGTGATATTAAAGCGAAACAAAGACAATCCACAGATTTTTACGCTCAGCGGTTTCAAACCAGCCTCACTCACTTCAGCTGCACAACATTTTAACAAGTAAGGTAGTGTTTTACATATTAGGCCATTCTACGGATTCTCTAACAAATAGACATTATATCCATTCGAGAAAAGGCTCAAAGATTTTGCCTCACATTGGTAATCCAACAACGAACTCGGACGCCAGCCCGACGCGCTCGGACAAACCACCAATCAGAAGCGATAACTGTTGCAGCTTTGCCAAATAAACGTCGACCAATTGGCTTTGATGTAGGTGATGTCCTGCAAATAGTTCATATGATACGAAAGTATCTGCGATGAAGGCGGTGTAAATAGCGGTTTTGATGTCTTTGAGGTCGTTTCTGTTATTCGCTTAATGTTTTGATTTATAACAAATGCGCCTCTACTTACAGACACAACAGAAAGACTTGTTCGATGCATTTCATCCTGAACAAACTGAAAACTAAGCTCATCTTTATTGATCCAGTCAATGATGAATTGGTTGGAGTCATATGTCTCTGATCGGCGTCGGATGTTGATTTTGATAAGCCGAGGAGTCGCGCCTACTTACATTTCCAACACTTCGTTCTTATTCGGCTGTTTCTCCATATAACATGCTTAGTCAACTGGTGTTGACGGCTGAAAAACAGCCACTCGGCTGTTCTCTTTTACAAGTTAATTCTCCATCTAATATGCTTGATCAACTGGTAGTGATGGTTGGAAAAGAGCCACTCGGCTGTACTTTTTTCAAGTTATTTCTCCATCTAATATGCTTGGTCAACTGATGGTGACCGTTAGAAAACAGCCACTAGACTTTTCTTTTACTACAAGTTATTTCTCCATCTAATATGATTGGTCAACTAGTAGTGACGGTTGGAAAATAGCCACTCGGCTGTTCTCTTTTACAAGTTAATTCTCCATCTAATATGCTTTGTCAACTGGTGGTGACCGTTAGAAAACAGCCACTCGGTTGGACGGTTAGAAAAGAGCCACTCGGCTGTTCTTTTTGTCTACAAGTTATTGCTCCATCTAATATGATTGGTCAGCTGGTGGTTTAGATCTGTCACTTCAACGGTTTTTTGAGCATTTGGCATCAAAGATCGTAGACAAAAATGCACTGAAAAATTTTGCAAGATTTGGACTAAATATTGTTAAAAAACAAAACAAACAATTTCACTATTTAAATCAGGGAATATTGTTATTTTGTTTTATCAAAATCAAATAAAATGTAGAAATTATAAGTAAAATTCAAATTGTAAATTTGCCTCCCCCCCATTATCACTGACGATTTTGAAATGCTGTTTCTTACCTAATGAATTAAGCAGTATTAGTTGAATACATAAAAAGATTGATTTTTTTCTATTTTGAATAAAAATACAACAAACAAACAAACAAATATGGAAAAATAAAGAATAGTTTAATAGGGCTTAATATATAGAGTCAAATAACTCCATATAAGAGCCCTTAGATGAAATTGATGGTCTCAATTTCTGACACAAAACTTTTGATATTATGTGCTGGTGCCTTGCTTCAAAGCCATACACATATTGGGAAGCTTCTGTTGTTAACTTGACTGCCAGTTGCACGACTTGAGAATGTGAGGGCAAATCTGGCAAGTCAAGTTTCGTACCATTTAATAATTATTCCCGAATTTCATTTTCTGAAAAAATTGATAGTTGTGATTCTTTTTAATCTTTCTTGGTTTGCTCCCCACTCTTGAAAGAATATAAAAATTAATTTGATTTATTTTTAAAAAATTGCACTCTGTACTGCTTTAATATTTATGATGAAATTAGATAAAATCCTTAAAATGATTCCATAAATCGGTATAACTAATTTAGTCAATTTTATATGAATAAATATTTACTAACTTAATGGCCCAAATTCTTTTTATAGCTTCTTCCCTCACTTCCAGTTCATGAGATTTGACCATTGAATATAAGATATTTTCAGGCAGTAAGTCGAAAGAATTGTATTGTATATTTTTCAATGTGATCTGTTGGATTTCATATGGTTGCTTCCTAATCCTTTGGATCATATTGAAAATATACATTTGCTGATTGTGGAACTTGTTATTTCTTTTATTTTCGAACTGTCAAATGGCATATACATTCACAATAAAATTTATTAAACTGTGGAGTTTGGTTGAAATATTTCGTGGGTATGCACCATGAGTCCATAAACACATCAGACTGATGCCTAAAGTTAACTACCTTGCCTGGATTAATGGACCTGTTTTCCATGATGCAAGTCTAGAGTGTATCTTACCTCTACAAATACCCACTGTATATTCATAAAGGAATCTTTGGTCACAAGTAAAGGTATCTGCATTTTCAATTTTAAAAATAGAATCCAGAAGACTTTCAACAGCTGAAAATGATATTTGGGGTAAATTATGGTAATCATTTGCACGTAATGTTCCAAGTGGACCATTGAACATATATATATATATATATATATATATATATATATATATATATATATATATATATACGGTCATTCTGTTTCGCTGTATCATACCTCATCAGTGTGGCTCGACATCCGATCGCTTCAAGCCGGAACAGAAATCCGACCGATTTGGCATCAGTCGAAGATTCTAAGCCCCTAGGCTATCGGCGTCTGGAAGAGAGAAAACCGAATTATTTCGTATTTATTTTTTCTTCAACACGCCAGTCACCGAGAGAACTCTATCCGTTGGGAGAGCCTTGCATTAATATATATGTATTCATATTATTGTATATTACTCATCTAGAAATAGTTTCAAATGAAAGTGATCATTTAGACTACTCCTTAACCGTTATTCAAAATATTAAGAATATCAATATTTGTAACCTTTTATTTTTTATATTTAATTTGTTGATGTAATATTCAGTCTATATTAAAGTTCTAGTTTATTTGTGGAGAATTTAAACACTGAAATTACTATCAAACGTTGAAAAAATTTTTAAAAATATATAAATCTGTGTTTTTGCAGATTAGCCGATATATGCCGACATACGTTAATTCTCCTCTCCAGATTTAGATCCGCCTTTCTTTCCTTTAAAACCCGAAGTCCATCTCTCTTATTTCTGACATCTTTACTTCTCCCGTTCTTCTTTTTTTCTCTTTGTTTTTTCTTTTTCTCTTTATATAGTTTCCGGTCAGTTGAAGTGTTAGATATGTCAATGCCTGATCCTTACCCCCTCCTCACTATTAAGTATTGTAATAAAAATAAAAATACATTTCAAAGCATTCCAATCTCTACCTTCATTATCTAATTTCGACCATGTCTGTAACAGTATCTCTCTCCACTTTCTATATCACCTTACATAAGCTTAATACTGCCCTTCAAAAGTTTAAATTCATATTTTCATCCTTGGAAGTGAGGTCTGATGATCCAGGGAAAAAGAATCTCTCTGGTGAAATAAATTATAACAATGGAAACTTAAAGTGGTCTGTTTTTCTTTAAATTAAATTATTCGTTCTGATTTAACATTGATCTCTCCGCATTTCATTCTCCTTTGGATTATCCATATGGATTACCAAGATTTTCATTACTTAATTATATATATATATGTGTGTGTGTGTGTGTGTGTGTGTGTGTAAAAATAAGAAAATAAAATTCAACAGTATTCAATTTGCATTAAATTACATCACCTAAAGTCTTCCATAGTAAGCTCTATTTAAATTTAAAAGATTTTCAATACTATACAGTATTTTTCCTTTACTTTATAATTAAATGATCCAAAATAAAATCATTATAATTAAATTGATAAAGTCTCTCGGCGGAGGAAATGCGTCAATAAAATAGAGTTTTTGCTTTGTCTTTTTACAGATATATTTTTTCTGTGAATTCTGGTGGTACTTAAACAGCGCTTCATGCAGACAAAACTATAATTTCGATTAAAATATATTATATAAGTGTTCTTCACTGAATTACGTAAGTTTTAATTCGCATAGCAATCAAGAGCCATAAATAAAACATGGCGTATATGAAACTTTAAGTAGCATCGAACGGTGACGAACAACTATATAATTCTTTTATATATATGACACAAAACTTTATATGATACAAAAATTTATAGCAAACGAATAACAAAATGGAAAAACTCCTAAGTGACACGTTTCATTCTAAGAATGATCTACTGCCGATTATTTGATAGTAGTATCAGAAATGCAAAATAAAATCTTTTAATTTAAATAAAGGGTGTTTCATTAAGACGGATTATATATATAGGGTGTTTCATTAAGACGGATCAATGTCAACAGTAAATAAATCAGTTTTATTGGTGAAAATTTATTTATTTCTCTATTGGATCATGTTATTTAAGTCATGTCAATTATGTGAGAAAAATAATATCACTTAAATGTCCGCCAAATCTGAAAGAAAAAGAAAAAAATCATTAGACGATTAAACTTAATTCACATTTAAAATCAGTCCAATTTATTAGAACACCGTTTATTTCTCGAAGGCGGATTTTAATTATTTCTTCATTTTATTCTATTTTTATTCCATCGAATTTCTTAGAGAGGATAAAATGTCGTGGTGTCTGATGTAAAATGTAGCTTTACATTATTCCAAATAATATATTAGTCCAAAATAATAAAATCAAATAAGCATAAAGAACTTTGAGGAAAATATAAAATGAAAATATATGAAAGTCCACCACAATTAGAAAGAAAGAAATTAAAACAAAATACAAAAAAGTATTCTATGACAAACTCTAAACATGATATAACAATCATCAAATGTCTCTACAAGTCTCCAGTTGATAGCGATACAAACTGGATCTGGAAATAAGATCTTTTATACATATACAAGACATTTTTAATAAAAAGAAAATTGAAAAACAGTATTTCTTTGTTGTTTTTAAGGAAACATATCAAATAATAATGTATATGCAAATGGGGAGATGCGATAAGATTCTCAGATGACAAATGCTTATTTCAAGGACATAAAACTCTCTCTATCCTTGGGATATTGGCTTGAAAGAATATTCCTCACCCCCACCCACAGTTGCATCTATTCTTTTATGTCCTATCACAAGGGAGAGATGTTTGTGGCGTTTTGTCTCAGTGAAAAATGGAATCAATTGTTCAAATTCAAATACAGACCGTGTTTCTGGCGTTCGGAATTTTGCCATTAGGAAAATAATTATTTTGTTTTAATTTTTTCTTTCCTCCTTCCATCCGTTTGCAAAATAGTAGGGTAGACTGAATTTACTAACCATGGTATACAAGTGTAGAAAGACAATTCCGAATTCAAAAATAGTGGAGAAGGTTGTAGGCGGCAGGGAAGCAAGTAAATAAATCAGTGTTATTGATGAAAATTTATTTATTTCTCTATATGATCAATTTATTTAAGTCATGGGAATTATGTGTGAAAAATAATATCGTCCAAATGTCTGCCAAATCTGAAAGTAAAAGAAAAAATCATTAGACGCTTAAAATTAATTCACATTTAAAATTCGATATGCTACACCGGATATCAACATTTTCATTTAAAAATTAGCCTCTCTCTGAATTGTTTCAATTTAAAATTGTAACGAGTGTTTTTTAGTAACCTTACTTTATTTATAGGCCTGAGTCAGTATTTGTGTAATGTAAGGAGTTTTTACCCGTTCTATGATTCACTGACAAGTATATACAATGTGAAGCAAACGTTGCGCACTATATGTGGATGATTTATTTAAAGTATATAATTACACATGAAAATATTATTTACTATTTATCTAATTGCTATATGTGCTCTTCAAAATGTCGGCCTTCTTTTTCAAAATCCATTTCAATTCCGTGCCTGCCGAATTCATTAACATGTCGGAGAGTTTCTTTTGTCATTTTACGGCATTTATATTTTTTATTTTCTTTATGTTCCTCAATATTTCAAATGGACCCATAGAAAACAATTCCAGTGGTGTGATGTTTGGTGACCTTAATGAGGACCTCATTAACTCCCAGATTTATATATATATATATATATATATATATATATAAGTGTGTGTGTGTGTGTGTGTGTGTGCACGCGCGCGTGTATGGGTGTACACATAGTCTATACTTAACATATATATATTGATAATCATCTCTCTCTCTTTCTTTCTGTATCTATCTATATCTATATCTATACATATTTCACTCGAAATTAAAGAAACATTCGAACTTTAGAACGGCTCATGATCAAACGTAATAGAAATTCATTGTCTGTTATATAAACCACCTCTGTCTAAATGATTGGATTTCTCTGTATAGTTGGAAACAAAAATTATGAATTTATATGCTATTTAAACTCAATCAATTTCAAAATAAATTATTCCTATATTTGGTTGAAGATGAAACACAAATAATGGTTTTGATTTAATTATATATTTCAATTTGATGTTCTTAGTTTGTTTTTGAAACATGTACTTTCCGTATAGCGATGAAATCATATTTTTAAATCAGTTAATTTATAATATTCATGCTCTGTAAATTTATATTGAGCACTGTTTTGTAAAAATAAAAATATCAACAAGAAAACCGGATTATATATCTTACTGTTCTATCTTATTTTACGATATATATATATATATGTGTGTGTGTGTGTGTGTGTATAAAGAGAAAGATATTGAGAGCGAGGCAGCATATTTTTATTCAAGAATATTTCGTTAAACAATTTAGACGTATTTAGGTTTAATTCTTTCAATTCCACGAATTAATTTCTTGATGGCTGTCGAAAATTGATTATTAAAAAATTGCCAAAAATTTTTTCAAATAATTTTTATTTTTCCAAGTAGTTTCAATCTCATCTAAGACTATCTTCAGGGGTTGCATATCTATGGATGGGTTATGCGTTAACAACGTAAATTCAAAATATTTTTTACTTCTATGCAAGGGCGGTAACTTATGTGATTTTCAAAAGATTTTTTAATTGTTGTATTTTAATTATTTTTTTTACATTCTGCTACTACAAACATTTAACAAATTTTTGGTTGCAATTCTCATCTATAAATGGCTTCTAGAATTATAAGATTTGGTTTATTATTATCTTGATGATGTATTTTTGACTAATATCTATCTAATCTGTGAATGTGGACATGAGAGTTCCTTTAAATGTTCTAAGACTGAACTCCGATCGTAATATATATTTATATAAATATGATCGTTATATATATATATATATATATATATATATATATATATATATAAAAGGCAGGATGTGCGTGCGTGCGTGCGTGCGTGCGTGTGTGTAACGAATGCACGGCCGCAATTTTCGACTGATTTGCACCAAAATTTACATGCACATGCTCCAAGTTAGCGGGAAGGCCAAGACCAACTTTACATTTCCCAACTCCCAACGATAGTGGAAATAAGCGATTTTTACCTGCTTCTACGGCAGTTTTCATGTAGTTTGCGGCCATTTTCTACTGGCCAGATTGAGAGCCTATAGCTGGCTGCCACGAATAGGCAGGAAGATTCTATTGGCCAGCGTGAGGGCCAACAGCTGACTGACATGAATGTTAACTAGCATGCTTGCATGCAAAAAAAAAAATCAATAGCTGCATTCGTCACAAGTGGGAAAAAATTAAATCTGCATGGCACTTTACTCCAATTGGCTCATTCGCTTGCTTAAACTCAACGTTGATTCTGATTCCGCAGAACTGGATTGAGTGTGAAAAAGTATTTGTTGTTAACATTCTTTTTTCATTCGGTTTTTCCAGTTACGAGTCCTTTTTTAAAGCTGATCGTTTTGTGTTCATTTTGTTTAGTTTTTTTGGGTTTTTTTTTCGTAACAGATTTAATGTTTAGTATATAGCTTAAAAAAAATTCGCAGTGTGAGATAGGCAAGAAGTAAGGCATGTAGCAACATCAACACGGCAAAGGCTGTATGAGTCATACGATTTTTGAATCAAGCACGGGCAACGCCGGGCCATGCTGCTAATATAAGCTAAACTGAGGAACTGAAACGGTTTTATATACCAACTAATATATGAGGGTCATATAATGCCAAACGCTTTTGCTAAGACTGTCTCCAAGACGATTTCTATCATGTACCCTATAAAAAATTATTTACAATTTGTGAGTCGTACTTCGAAAGCCATGCCATTTTCTTAGGTGTGATTTCGAAATCTTCAATGTAACTAATGAATGATGGCTTTCTGAAATGTTCTTATTCCAACTAAAATGGCTGATTAAGAAATCCAGGGCAGAAATACGTCCTACATATCTCATTTACAACTATACTCAAATATCTTTTAATTCAAGAACTGTAAAATTCTATTTGAAATCATAAATGTTTCTCTACCACAAGAAATATGATTTTTTTAGCGTAGAAAATTCCGCAACTGAAACGATAGCGTAGAGAGATGGAGTAGTTCTAATACTGGTGGCTGGTGATATAAAAATTAGAACTCTGGCTTAGGTCTGGCTTTCAGAAATACCTTACACATAATAGTAAAGACTTAGATGTCTTCATCTCGCTAACGTCTTGCCATTATATGGGAAGTATTTCTGGGTGGTTTATATGGAAGGTATATATGGCAGGTATTTCTGCAAACCTTGTAATTTAGTAAGATTTTCAGAAGGCAGTCAGGCTGATAATTTTTCAGCATCTTCTCGTAACAAAACAATTATCCTATTCAGTTTAACACTTAAGAAATAAGTTATCAAGGAAAGAGATTTTGTCTTGATTGCAATCTATCAGAAATATAACATTTCTAGTATGGAATATTCTCAGCCATTGGGCAATAATCGACTCTTCTCACATTTTTCTGCTCGAATAAATATTTATCTTTGATGATTATTCTTTCAAGTTTAATGTGATCTCATTGTTCTTGCTAAAGAACTGTGTCTTTCCTCGTAATGAGGATGTTATCGATAATAAAGAGAAAAATATCAGGAACGATTAATCTTAAGAAAATCACGAAAGAAGTTCAAAGCGATAGATCCAACCACACAAAAATTGATCCGAATTGAGTTGCAATAACGATGTGCAGAAAAATGTTTTTATCATAAAGCTAGGGATTAGAATCGTAATCGATGCGAATTAATCCAAATCCTGTTGAAGATACCCCTAACTGATTAACCATGTCTTCAGATGTGTAGCAGTGATGACCACACTTGATATTTTCAGTTGTTCCCAAACGGTTACAGCGTGCTTTTCATGTTTCGGAAAGAAGTTAGAGGGTGATGCTAAATGATTGAAAGACAATCAAAGATTATAAAGAGTTTCAAAAAATCCATAAGCCTAAAGTAAATGATTTCAAAATTTATATATTATTATGGATTACTTGTAATTGCATACATGAGTCCCAGTATAAATAGTTCTAAATAATTATTGATCGATTTTATCATTGTGATATTTTTACATTATATCAAGTATTAAGAATATAGTAACTAGAATTAGCAAATTGAAGGAGAGTTATTAATGGTAAGGTCCTGACTTCGAATACGCGGTGATTTTTAAAAAATTTTAAATTTACTTTTTATCACATGAAATTTGGTGAGGCGGGAGCAAATTTTAATTCCAAAAATGCGTCCGAGAGAAAAAAAAAAACGTTTGTAAACCCATAGTTAAATTAGATGTCTCTTTCACCTAGACCAAATATCAATAATACCTATATGACCTTGTCTGTCCAGCTATTTAACCCATACCTGAGGGGGGAAAAGAGAGGGATTCATACCTTAGCCAAGTGTATTTGCATGTAAGAGAATGTAACGAGATTGAGTGGAATTCAAACTCTCGACTCTCCGATTCACTAATCCCCACCGTTAATCATTATTCCATAGTGTCAAAGGTCAATATCGAATGCGATCAATACAAATGAAACGATAACAACATGAACCAAGTAAAATTGATCTTTGATCCGAACGGAATTGCAATATCGATGAGTGGGGAAATTATTTCATTAACAAAACCAGATCGAGTTCACTATTTACATTATTTGGACTATTGTCCTCATCTTTGTCACCATATTTATTACAACATTTCAGTCGTAGACTGTTCTAGTTCCTCGTGCCATGTCTAATGGATGTCAGTTATCAGTTATCTCCCGTTAATTCCCCTCTCCAAGTTCTTCACTGCCTTAACCGGGTATTGAACTCACACTTTGTGGGTCCTGTCACCGGATCTACTAATACCCGATTAAGACAGTGGAAAAATTGGAGAGAGGAATTAACAGGAGATAACTGATAACTGACATCCATTAAACATGGCATGTGGAACTAGAACAGTCCTCCCTAGTGAGCGAAATAAAGGGTTCAGTTCGTCATTCCAACCACCTGAAGAAGGCTGGAGCGTACAACGGCCGAAATGTTGTGATAAATATGGCGACAAAGATGAAGACAATAGTCCGAATAATGTAAATAATGTACATAATACTTCATCTCAGAAATATAAACAGATACTGCAGAATCGAGTTAGTTATTATTACTGTTGCTTTATTGTTCTTTCTCCTTAATAATGTTTTATTTTATTATACCATTGCGTCTTAGTGGCTTTATCGCCTTGCTTTGTGTGAAACTTATTACCACTACTAGTGTTTTCATTTTGTTGTATATGTTCTTCCAAAAGACAGCAACAAGTCTTTTATGTGCCGTATGCCTTCATAAAATGGGCAAGCATGGCTCTCCACAACATCCTTTGTAGCTTTTAATAATGTTATCTTTTTTCTATCTCTCCTAATCCCTGTTCTAGTTACGATTTATACAAGTTCTTTGGGTAGATTATATGCTGCTTTCCTCTGACCACCCGCGCCTTCATTATGTCTTGTGAGTATCAAATTCTCCAAGACCTCTTTCCTCATTAGGCGTCGTAATAATGCCAATTGTTTCTTTTTTTATTTTAAGCCTAAATGTGCTGTATTTACCCTAACAACGTAGAATATTAAATCCATGGCATCATCCTTCAGCAGAACCACATTTCTTTTTGGATCTATTCTTCGTCTTTGAACAGATTGTCTCGCATTTACTTACCATAGAGGAGAACCGATATTATGTAATGGTTATCATTGTTTCTAATGAAATTTCCCTGTTTTTTAATATTTTGTTTAAATTTTGAAAGACCTTTCGCTATTCCAATGCATATTCTGATTTTGATGTCACTCTGCTAAAACACTTCCCAGATATTGAAATTTTCGTATTTGCCTGACATCTCCAATTCTCATATATATATATATATATATATATATATATATATATATATATATATATATATATATATATATATATATGTATGTATGTATGTATATATATAAACATTCCATTCGCTTATATATAATTATAAATGTGTGTGCATATGTGCTTGTGTATGTGAGTAACTGACACTTAAATATGTTATCCCCGGTTAAGTAGAAGACCACTTAAAAGTACGTTGAAAATAGTTTGTTTACTTTATTCCTGTTAAATCAACTGTTTTTTGCGGTTCACAAAGCTGAGAGTTATTTCCAGAATATATTCCTCGTTATCGATTTCTGTGAACTTTTACCATTTGTTATTGCCTTTTATTTAAGAACCAGAAAGAATTTTAAAACAAGGGAAAGTAAAAGCAAAAAACATATATATATATATATATATATATATATATATATATATATATATATATATATATATATATATATATATATATATATATATATATAAACGACAGTTCTAACAGAAAAAAAAGATAAACTATATATTTGACTATTGTCTCACCTCAAATTGTTTGCCATTTAAGTCACAATTGTTTCCTCCGATCTGGGTTTGACCTTTGTTTAAATAATTGAATGTCGTGTTAAGAAAATCGGGTTTCAATTACTGAAAAGATTTATGTTTAGTTTACTAAGACTGAAATAGTAGAACAGAAGACGAGAATTGAATTACGAAACAACTCTTTGTGAGATAGTTCACACGTTCGAACTGTTCATCCTCTTTTGTTTGACGCGTTCATTTGTAGATGACCTTACTGTAGAAGTGCATTGCTAATATGTTTACTATAGAATACATTAAAAATGAAATAGATATTTTGATGGAAATTGTTCTGATGTGCTTTCGTCCTTGCTATCTCGACTTTACAAATTGAAATATCGTACTAGGTTAACAGCTACGACTCAATAGTTTGCAGCTGAAAGTGCTAGCAAGATCCATGCTAACAGTTTTTGCTCTCGAAATTCTCACTTTTGGAACTCTCTTTCGGATTCTTGCTTTCCAGTCAACATTGATTTTGACTACGTTACAACAGTGGGAAAATATCTGAAGCCGATATGCTAGGTCTGGACTAATAACATTGCAGATTATTCTTTGTATTTTATCAAGACTCTCTAAATAGATAGCAGAAGCACCTTACGAGATATGACAGCAATAATCAATGGTTGGTTGAATAATTATTATAAATATGTCAGATAAATTATGGATGGGGAATTGTCTAACACGACACAGTGAATCTTCTGCCCTAATAAGAGACCCACAATTGATTCAATATAATCTTTACACTTTATGTTTGTAGTAAATATTAATCCGATAATGAGTTGCTCTCCTGGGTGTCAGACGATTCTGTCAGACGATTAAGAGAAAGCATTTTCTTTTCGAAGGGGTTAAAATTGAAACCATTTTTCCCCAGTTAACAACAGATTCTTAGCATTTTTTTTTTTTTTTTTTTTTTTTGGAATCAGCTGCCGATTTGACCATATTTGACCTTATTAAAAAAAAACAAAAAAAAACGTTACTATTAAGGCAGAAATAAATAGTTCTTTCATCACCAGAGATACCGAATTGTGAACTTAGTTACTCTGAGTTATAACTAGACAGTAACTACGAAAACTATCTTTAGGTGTCATAATTTTATATCAGGCGGTAATTAGCTGAAATATTGTTGGGTTTGCAATTAACGAAACTAAAATTTTGTCTACTAACATTTACCCGATGGCAATTAAATTATGATAATTAATAATCTGTCGCAAATAATTAAGAATTCTTTTTGCCATTACTTATTTTAAAAAAAGGCCGTTGAATGGTAAGTAATAAAATAGTGTCTCTCTTGAGAAATAAGATTTTTCCACCATTACTGTGATAAATTTTTGTGGGGCAGTTGGTATTGGAATCTCTCTTGTGTTAATTATCTTATCATTATTAAAGTAATTCAACGAGCTGTAATTAATATAATGATCTGTTAGGTGATGATTAATTAAAAGATAACTATTATTTTATTAATACTAATTAATTAATATTTTGTTAATACTAATTAATTAATCAAATTATCTGTTGGCAAGTAATTATTGAAATAGTCTACCAGTAATAATTAAATAATTATATGTCAAGTTATAATTAGTCAGGTTATCGAATTATTAAACTCGGGGTTTTTAAAGTCAGGATTTTTAAAGCTGTTGCTGTACTGTGATTGTTAAAATCAATTCTTTTGTCGGTTCAGTGAAAAAACTGAATTGAAAACCAAACGAGTCGCCCAATCACGATTGAACCTGACTGAATTGTTTCATATAATTTCGTTTTATAATGCAAGGTGAATATTTCAGTATTTCATGTTTCAAGCCGCAAAACACAGAGGATGAAGGCCGAAGAACTGAATATAAAAAAAATATCAGTGAGAAATCAATCAATCAATAATGATCACTGTTCTTGTAAAAAAAACGAAATCGATGCTAATTTATGAGTTGCTTGTGTCTGAAGGGCTTTGAATAATTTTACCACATTTACAATCAATTAAGCTTAATGAAACTACAAAAATATTATTGGCAAACATCCATTGATTTATCAAGATTTGTACATAAATAAAAAGAATTGAGTCTTAAATAAGTTAAACAGAAAAAAATATGAACGTTGTTTCATTGAAGAAACGATGGTTTACTTGGTGGCTGAATAGAATGCATGAACTCCAGTCCTCCCGGTTCGAGGTAGGAACAAAATCAGAATTTTAAATACAGAAACTCTTCCATATTTGGAATTAAAAGACAACAGTATTTTTATGATTATTTCTATTCCAACTTAAATTGCACCCCATAAGGATTAATAAATATCTGTTGGAAATTAAAATTAAAATTTAAAAAAAATAAACAGTACGTACGTATAATTATGTTATTGATACACTATATTTTATTTTAAAATTAAAAACTAATGTACAATTGTTAAATTTGGCAGATGTTTTAATAACGGTCTGTTTTCAAAAAGGTCGATTTGGGAGCAAAAGGAAAGAAAGGGTAACTTATTTGTTTGCATTGCCCATATATGGACTCCTTGTAACTTGTCTGGTCTTAGCCATGCATTACACAAGTATTTAAGGATGAATTCAGAGGGGGAGAGATCGGCAGGGAATTCGATAGAGTTCGGCTGTTTTCGGCAGGAGGTTTTAGAAGCGTTCCTTATAGAATGTGAATGGCGTCATCATCCCTTCCTCCTTTAAATCACTGTCACGTCAAACAGGAAAATGGCGGCCGTCGTCGTGGCAACTGAGTTGTAACAAAAGTCGAAGTGGTGATTCGTTCAAGAAGGATGCAGTTTGTTGTAAGGATAAAATATCTTTTCATATCCCCGGCAGAGTGTGCTGATAATTTTAAAGGATTAAATCAAATTTATAACCTGTTTTTTTTAAGACCCTAACAGTCGATTGAAACTTATAAAAATTATAACAGTAAAGAATAAGACAAAAATAACTGAGTAATGCTTCTTTTTTTTTTTTTTTTTCATTTCCACTACTTGTAAATCGCCTTTTTATGTATTTCATGCAAAATAACTGCAAAAAATCACATAGCACTATCAAAATCATTATTGATGCAATGTTTTATGTATTATTCTTTTTCGTGTTTTTATTGTAAATAAAGTTTGTCTTTAGGATTTCCATGAACTTCAAGCGTTCTCGTCTGTTTCTTTCGTTGTCTTGTGTATATTGAAAGTTAACCTTCATATCGGCCTTGGTGTCGCTTGTTCCCGAACATCCTGTAACCGTTCATGATCACAAGCGATCAACTTTCCCACTCATTCTTCCGATATATCAGGTGGTCACCCTCGGGGATAGAACAAGTGCGAAAATCGGATACTGTCACCCCCTCCTGCCTCTCTCTCTCTCTCTCTCTCTCTCTCTCTCTCTCTCTCTGTCTCTCTCTGTTTGTTTTTCTCTTATTCTTTTTTCATTCTATTGTCTATTGATTTCTCTTTGTTTCTTCCTTCCTCTTCTCTTTCTCTCATCTATTAACCTTTGTACCCTGACCTCTGACTTTCCTTTCGATCTTTCCATAGTTCCCAATTTGACTTATTATAATGGTTTATTCATTTCACCCCCATCAAGGCAACAATGCCCCTAACATCCGATTTTGTAGTATATTTACAATTTTTCTTGCTGTAGAACTGATGAGGATTTACAAAACTAGAATGAATGGCAATCCCTGTGTCGTCTGAATTATCTTCTTTCGAAATTGAAAATGTAAAATTAAGAGTTTCTCTTGTTGTAAAAAATTAGCAAATTACATTTTCAAAAGTTAACGAGCTAAATTTGTCAACAGCTATAATCTATCTATATATCTATTCATCTATCTATCGATATTATTCTCTCTATATCTATCTATCTATCTATGTATCTGTGCAAATTGAATTTATCATGATAGAAATCAAAAGACAGATATAGTGAGACAAAGAAAGAAAGAAAAAACAGATAGATAGATAGATAGATAGATAGATAGATAGATAGAAAAATTTGAACACTGAGATAGACAGAGAGATAGAGAAAAAGAGACAAAGAATAGATAGATAGATAGATAGATAGATAGATAGATAGATAGATAGATAGATATAAACAGACTGAGATAGATAGATAGATAGATAGATAGATAGATAGATAGATAGAAAGAAACAGACAGTTATTCTTCTAAAATCTCAATACACATAAAATATCTATTATTGATCGGTGTAGAAACGTGAAGTGCTATAAATATCTGCTAAAGTTTAAGGATGACGCATATCGTCTCAATCGCTACCTTTTTGCCTGAGCTCAGCGTCTTTTTGAGTGTTATCTAAAATCAATTATTTCTATTGTTCGACTGACCAGAATCCTCACCTTTATTGTATTGATTAAAAGGCTATAAACATACGAAATTCTCCAGGCATCCAAGGCTTATGCAAAGTTCAGCGTTCAAGCATTTTTATTATTGCACCTGTCTTTAGAACAGCATATTAATCTGCAGTTTGGATTGCTACTGTCTAACAAATGTGTTCTCTTGCTTTCGCAGGGTTATCGAGAGTTACAATATCAACTAAAGTTATATCCAATGAATTGTTTAAACCCAATATACTGAGTCTTTTTAACGGTCGTACTCTGCGGCCTTCATAGTGTTTTCTAAAATCCTGACATCAATTGTTTCTTTTATTTGAGGACATTTTCAAACAACTTTAGTATCTTAATTAATTAGATCACTACATTTGAACAGGTGCGCTCTACTGCCGTCTTAATGTTTGAAGTTGGGAAATAAACGACTTTTACTATTCAAAGAAATAGTTTTACTCTTACTCGCTTTCTTTCTCTCCTTCTCTGACTCTCTTTTTCTGTCTCATCCATCTCTCTCTTACTCTCTCTCTCTTTCTCTTATTCTCTCTCTTTCTCTCTCTTTACTATTTTTCTGTTTCATTCTATTATTACTAGATTTCTCTTTAATTCCTGCTTCTATTTCTCTCATCCATTAACCTTCGATACGTGACTTCTTTCCTTTCCTTCCATCATTCTATAGATTCCAATTTGACTATTGATTTTTTTAAAAATCATTTCATCACAAGGAAGGCGCTAATGACACTAAGATGCAACGGATGACTTAAAGTGAAAGAGAATGAGAAGACTTCAGTAAGGAAAAAAAAAAGAGAACAGTATTCAAGAAAACAGAAAATTGCGATTGATTTAAGTTTTTGAAGATTGTAGGTACCATAAAAGCAAGAAACTACAACATCTAGCTATTTCAACATTTAAACGATGAGACCTACTTGCCAATCTAGTAGTAGGCTTAAATTCGTGAAGTTGAGGTGTCAAAGAAGCGAGTTCCTTATAACAAAAGCCATGAAAATATATGTAGAAAAAAAAACGGTACCACTGCACTGCAGTGGGAAAAATGACTAAAGCCGAGATACCAGGTAAGAACCGATAACATTGCAGATTCTTCTTTGGATTTTGTCGATAATCTAAGAATATATAACAGGAGCAACAGACCAGATATGGCAGCAATATTCAATGCATGGACGAATGGTAGCTTTATAAATCTGCAAGATAGATTCTATCAGGAAAAATTGTCTGACATGACATTGTGAACCAACCTTCCTAGCAGCCAACTTAAAAATTCAATTCATATCCATAGGAAATTTAAGACTAAGAAGGTGCAATGAGTTGCCGTCTTGGAGGTTAGCATCGGCCATAATGATGGAAGACAAGCATGATTCTTTATAATGATTAAACTAGAGAAGTTTACTTTTGGGAGAGTTAGCATTTATAACAGATTTCTTAACCCAGTCAATAAATGATTGGTGATCATTTTTCGAGAGTAACTTCCTAATTTACCTTAGTGGACTTACTATTAAGACGTGAGTAAATATTTGTGTCATTAGCATATATGCCTAGTTGGGAACTGATGACATCGTGAAGGTGGCTGATGGCATCGGAAAGATCGTTAAGACACAACGTAAAATTTATCACCAACAGATGACAATGCTTCAAACGGATTGAATTGAGGAGAGATTGAGGATTTACTCTTGTTTGACACACAATTATAAAAACGCGAGTTATCACTTGAACCAAAGTTTACAGTGTCTCATTCTATCATTGAATATCGATGTTGCCTCGTTGCGGACACGCTTACACTCATTAAGAGCGGACACAATGTGGAGTCTGTTATGATCCGAGCTGTCACGCTGGTATAGCGAGTAATTCATATCGACTATAGCGACTGAAAAGGTAGGAGTGAACCAAGAAGATATTTAAACTTTATTTACATTTTTTGTACATACAATGCGCGAAAGTATGTGTGATACCCTGACCTCATCAGCCGCTAGCCAGGGTATGTAACATAGTTTCGGTGTCTAAGTGGGGTACTGCTATCCATGGTACCACCAGCTAGGATAATGTTTTGCGGTCTAGACGTGTTAGCTAATTTATGTACATATATATTAACATGATTTTTTTTTTTTCAAATCGGACAGTTCTGTCTTCATATGACATCAGAATTCGTAATAATGTTTGTTTTTTATCTGTAGAATACAGATTCAATCAAATTTGATAAGGAAGGTCTATGAATTAAATTTCGATTATTTGTTTCCAATGTCTGGTTTGGTTTAGGAGGATTTGTCTCAAGCAGACTGTGTGTTGCTTTTTTTTTTTTTTCATGAAAAGTTTTTTGTCTGTTTTTTTTTTTGTTTTTTTTTTTGCCCTTACACTTTGTTTCTATAATCTAAGCAAAAATGCTTAATGTTATAAGAGAAGAATTATAAATTTTTGATATTCACATCGGCATTATATAGAGCTTATCTATGCGGATCGATTAAAAAAAAAGTCTCCCAAAATCTCCAGCACTTTCCTCAGTACTCTTTCCGATTCTAGAACTGTGGTTTAAATACTTCCAATCCTTCGACTCTTGAAATATTCATTATGAAATCACCTCAAATCCTACTGCATCACGTATTATAGACACGAATCTCAACGTCTTTATTGTAAGTTATTGGTTAGGACTAATTTTATAAAGGTAAAAGTCGAAACCCTCAATTCTTAATCTAAACATTCTATTCATGCAAGACAATATTCCTTCATATTCTACGAAGATTTCTCTTACAAACACATATTAATATTTCTCTATATTTCTGAGATGAGGTATTATGTACGTTATTTACATTATTCGGGCTATTGTACTCATCTTTGTCACCATATTTATTACGTTTCGGCCTTTCAGTATCTGTCTATATTTCGGAGATGAGGTATTATGTACACTATTTACATTATTCGGACTATTCTCCTCACCTTTGTAGCCATATTTATCACAACGTTTCGGCCCTTCAGTATCTGTCAATATTTCTGAGATGACGTATTATGTACATTATTCAGACTATTGTCCTCATCTTTGTCGCCATATTTATTGCAGTGGTTGCTGAAGACATTAGTTTTATAATACCCAGAAATTCATACACAGATTTTCTCAAGGACACATGGCACAGTGTCTAACGGCGTTGGTTAGATCCAGTGACAAAGATTGTGAGTTCAAAACCCGGTTAAGGCAGTGGAGAATGTGGAAAGAGGAATTAATAAGAGATAACTGACAACTGACATCCGTTAAAACATGGCACGTGGAACTAGAACAGTCTACCCTAGTGAGCGAAATAAAGTGTTCAGTTCGACATTCCAACCAGCTGAAGAAGGCTGGAGCGTACAACAGCCGAAACGTTGTAATAAATATGGCGACAAAGATGAGGACAATAGATCGAATAATGTAAATAGTACACACGTATTAATGTTATGCAACGTTTGGATTATAAAAATAATCCCCTGAAAAACAAGTTATTAACAATATTTTATTAAGGATAGATATTATAATCTAACATTCAAATGATATATTATTCATATAAATATATCGTAAAAAATTTACAAAAAATCGCTCGTTTAAGACCATTTGTCAAAATATTCACTTGCATAATAACATCTCAGATCATTCGAAGGACAACACATTGTAGTTTATATCAGTGTATTTACATGATTATTTTCATTATTCGGACAGTTATCCTTATCCTTATTGTCATATTCACAATGTTTCGACCGTTTACGCTCCGAGTTCGTTTCGAGATTTCAATCACCTGAAGAAGGCCGGAGCGTACAACGGACGAAACGTCGGGAATATGACAATAAGGATGAGGATAATGAAAATAATGTAAATAATCATAATACCTCATTTCAGAAATATAGACAGATATATGCCACCTCTATTATTATTATTATTATTATTATTATTATTGTTATTATTATTATTATATTATCATTATCATTATTATTGTTATTATTGTTATTTTCTTTGATTTCTGGCGTTTACACATTTCTTTCCGGTTCCCGCTCAGGGACCTAAGGATAGAAATGGCATTATAACACTTTCCACTGAAAAAAAAATGACATAGTTAAAGCCCTTCGTAAAGTGTGGGCTGTACTTGTCAGAACAATTTTTTGTATCTCCTTGAGGCATGGACTACCAGGAATCCCTTCAATTAGTCTACTGCAATTTTTTCCAACCAGTCCTAGGGATCCAACTACAACAGGGATTGTTGATGTTCCCATATGCCACATTTTCGAGATTTCTATTTCAAGGTCCTTGTATTTTGACAACTTTTTGAATATCTTCAAAGATACATTGCAGTCAGCAGGGACTACCATATCAATAAGGAGGCACCGTTTTTGTTTGTGGTCTTTAATAACAATATCTGGGCGGTTGGCCTTGATTGTTCTGTCAGTGTGAATTGTGTAGTCCCATAGAATTGTAACAGGTCCTATTTCTGCAACCGGGTCTGGGTGGTGTTCATACCAGTTTCTTTCAGTTTCCTTCCCGTAGAAGTTGCAGATTTTCCAGTGCAGATATTGGCCCACTCTGTCATGCCGGGTTTTATATTCAGTGGGTGCCAATATCGTGCAACCTGATACAAGATGATCAATCGTTTCTGGATATTTATCACAGAATCTGCATTTTGGGCTGACACAATATTTTAGTATATGTGCTTGATAATTCCTAGTTAGCAAGCATTGGTTCTGCGAAGTTTCAGCTTTCAACCCTGCACTACGCAGCCACTGATGGGTACGGGTTTTGTCTAAGTCAGCTTGTTTGGTACGGGCAGAGTATTGGTCATGAAGCGGTTTATCTTGCCATCGCTTTTGTATCTGGTCGTTGCATTCGTCTTTGCTGTCTTTTTTAAGTATTTTGCAGTTTCAGTCGGTGTATTGTGCTGTAGTTGCATCTCTACGCACATTTGAAACTCCATTTTGAATTTGTTGGCTTCTTTCATTACGGAGTAAAGACGCTTAATACTTCCATGTCCCTTGACGGATACCATCATCCATTCTTCTGTAGTTTCCAAGTATCTTTGGAGGCCAATTGTTGTAGTTTTGTAGGACAGTTCTAGTTGAACTAATACTCTGCCTACTTCGGATCTGGGCACATACAGACGATCAACATCGGCTTTGGGATGATGCATGCGATAGCAAGTAAGAAGCTTTCTCGTTTTGGCGTTCATTCGCTTAATTTCAGCTATGGTCCAGTTAATGACATTAAAGAGACAGCCAATGTGTTTATGGCTGATATTCTGTTTTTTGAGTTTACCTCAGTATTCAGATTATTATTATTATTATTATTATTATTATTATTGAGTAAGAGAACAGTGCATCACTAAAATGACGGTAGAATAGAAATAGAAATAGAAATCTCTATATACCCATCATGCCAGGCGATCTGATAAAGGCACATCAGGCACATGCGCGATACAATGAGAGGTTTCGCTAAAAACATTGTACCGGTGAATCTAAGTTAGAAAATCTCCCTTTAGGTTGGCAATAGAGTTCGCTGTGATTGATTTTGGTTGATGATCTTCCCAAGTATCTCGACTTGACTCTCAAGTCATTTTGGTTGCCTGATAGCTTCAAACTTGTAAAATCAAAATTCCTGTCCCCAAAAAATGGCTCGTCCTCGTCTCCCTCTCATGATTAGAGAAGACATGCCTAACTGGTTAAAGTCAGATAAAAAACACTCAACTATGTGGTATATTTATTGTAACCCATCCTAATTTATCGAAAGGAAAACATGTACATGCTGACACCGATTTTCTCTTCCGCCCATGATTATAAATAGCAAATGTTTTCTCATTAGTTATTGAAATTGGTATACAGAATAATTATTCCGTAACGATGTTCTTGAACATTTTCCTAGACCAAAGCTGATTGAATAAATAACATTTTATGATTCAGATTCCAAAAGATTCCTCTGCTGTTAAACCGATATTTCTTTTGTGATAGATTCAACTTTGAATAGGCTCTTTTATAAAATCTGTTTAATCCAAACATACTTAAACATTAAGCCATGAAAATGCATATCATAATTTTGGTAATTCCTTTTAACCTTTAAGGTAATTATTTCCGTTACAACTGACAATTAAATATTCTTTTAAATATTTGTCTCAACTTCTTCCATTATCAAATGATGAGAAACATTATTTGTCTCATGAAACAAAAATCTTCCAAATGAACGTACTAGAAATTCCAATAAAATCGCAGCCTTTTCCATGCAGGAAACATTCGGCATCCATTGGCCGAACAGTTAGTATTAGTGTCAGATGAAACTTATAAAATCATTTTCATTAAACAGTTTTTCGGGTAATTAGGCTTCTGAAGTGCATTAACTGTTATTGGCCTTTCTCGTGTTGACCGTGAATTTCTAAGTGTCACAAACCCAGTGAGAATCGAAATCACTATTAAGTGATTGAGCAACAAGCTTGGCACTCGTCATCACAGTATGATGAGTGTCAAATTTCTAGCGCTGATCGATTGATTTCATTGATTGATTGATTCGATTTATACGGCTTATCAATATTTTGCGGGTTATATGAAGATGAAAACTAATTTAGATTGTAATCATTTTTGGAGATAATAATAAAGTAGTGATAAAAGTTTCACTAATTAACCCATAGCTGGGGGAGAAGAGGTGGGTACATACCTTTCCCAAGATTATTTGCACGTAAGTGAATATGACGATCCCAGCTGAAACTGAAACACGGCTCTCCGAGTAACAGTTTCGATCCATTATTGATTACACCAATCACACATGAAAGCTTACAGAACCTTTTATCTCCAAGCGATTACCCATCTGACCAGGTTCGATGTTGCTTAACTTTGTTGATCATATAGGAATTGGTGTTACAACGTGATGTAAGCCCTAGTGCTGATGGGAGTTTCATTGCTAATGTGGAAAATTATCTTGATTATATAATTATTTTCCCTTCTATTTATATGTGCAACTAATTTTACTTGCTGCTACTGTTGGACGTCTTCAAGTGACGGAATTTTATTATCCGGTAAATATTGTTGCTTGGGATTTTATAGCGCAAGTTTATATGGTTAGATAAAGCGATTTTAGCCATCTCTTCAATATCCAATATTTTATACGTACAAGAATTTCATTGATTTATACGCTAGCCTTGAAAATGAATTATCATTACTGTTTGAATTATACAGAAAAGCTGTGAAATTATTTAAATGGGAATCATCAGGGTTTAGTTTTATTATTTTGCTTGTTACTTTGCACATATGAATAGCATTATTTGGTGACATCTCTGTTCTGCTCTGCTATGGACGCACACAAATACAATATTTTTCCTAGCGAACCGAAATAAATTGAACAGAATCCAAGATTTATTTATTCCCCCTGAATTCATTGACTCGAATGCCAAAAGATATAAACAAATTTAATGACTTATTGCTGAATATTTATGATTAAGAAAGAAGCTATATTCTCATTTCTAAATCACATAAAAACTTCGTAAACTACACAATCTGACATTGCAATATAAATAAAAGTCTCATTTACTATTTAAATTTGTAATATATATATATATATATATATATATATATATATATATATATATATATATATATATATACGTATATGTATATATATCTTGGATCAAATTCATTTCATTTGTTTTTCTGTACATCATAACTCAGTATAGCGTGGCGTCCATTCGCATTTTGAACCTTTTTATAATGAATTGATTTTTGAGAAAGTTGCATATACTCACCTTGACTTTCGTTTTAAGTCTGGCTATGAAATGTGGCGGTATTCTTAGGCAAGTAGACTGGTGATAGCACTAACAAAGTTTTATTTTTATCATTTAATTCATATTACGAAACATTTTCACCATATAGGTTCTAGTTTTGTGGAAATCATTTTCATTTTAATTCACCTCGTTATCATCATTCTGAGAAATGTTGAGCACTAGGCAATCGGTGTTTTGCTTCCTCTCTCAGATTCATTCTTGACCTTTCTTTGGGAATGGTGAATTCAAAAGCTGCGTCTAGAAGATCTCAAGGCATCGCATATTCATCGGCTAAATGGAGAAAGAGAGAATCTGGTACTGAACGATAGTTTAGATATGGATTAGACATACTATGACCTCCTCAATGTCCAAACTGAAGACATTTGTAATATTCCACTGTAGGGTTTGGGGAAAAAGAAACTTTCTCACTTTCGCCTAAGAATATTTGATGAATTCGAAATCCGTTCTCAAAGAATGCCCCCTTGCTTTACATTCTTTAACGCTGAGAACGAGGAGGAAAATTCCCTTAGAGAAAAATGAAATTCAAAGTTGAGAACAAAGTTCAGTATATCGAGATACGAGAGTAATTTTGCCCAAGATCTTTTTAACAATTGTATACACAGTCAAGCAAAATGATTAAAACTTTCTACTTCGTGTCAAGTCTACTTTAACAGTCTATAACATCCTGCTAAGAGTCTCAGAAATAATTGTATGAGAAAGGTGAGTCCTTGCTGAAGACACTAAATAGAACCAAAAGTAAATATCTCACCTCCTTTTTTTATCTCTTTTGATTTTGATGACCTTTCAGTGCAAGTCTTATTTTTCTCTTGTTTCATTTTCTTAATCCCTACCGTATTTTTTGGTCACCATTGGGCAAGTTTAAAGTCTTTACAGTTTGGTTGTATAAAGACTTTAACAATTAAAAAGAATTCAACTTTTTAAAAAAAAGTTGGAAACATTGCATTTACAAAGAAATTGAGGCAAGCAGTTGAGGCAAGTTAGTTGTTCTAACCTAATTTGGGGATGCTGTTGTCAGATATGAAATCCGTTTTCACTCATCACCCCTAGTTATATATATATATATATATATATATATATATATATATATATATATATATATATATATATATATATTGTGTGTGTATTTAGGGAGAATTTTTTCATTCATACATGTTTCATTAAATAATATAGACAAGTGTTTTCTATTTATTTAATGTAAATTCTTTTCATAACGTCTGATAAGCTTAATAACATTATCATTAAACGAAGAAAGAAAATCACAATATTGATACATATTTTTTAGTCCTATCTAAGCTTTCGGCTTACATAAACCATTGTCAAAGAGGACAATTACTGTACAATAGACGGACAAGAATGTGATGATAGTCTGTTTCTGTTTACATGGATGATTTGTAGCAACGATAAACACGTGCATATAAGACGCTGGAAGTGAAAATCGCGCCGTAACTCATGACATCACACATGACCGCGCGAGAGTGAATTCGAGAAGTATTAAGTATGGGAACCCGTTGCTATAAACCAATGGCTTCTGTTACCAATTCAAGGATATTTGTGGAGATTACATAATTGAAATCTAACGTAAACTAAATAAACTAGAATTTGGCTCCAGAAAGAAGTATTTACTCATTTCACTTGTATGTGACATGCCCAAGAGTAAGAAAACCTAAGAATGTATTTTTCGCTGTTAAAAAGGAAAATGGAAAAAAATATTGTTTACTATGAAGTCCCATGAAATTTAAATTAAATTAAAGAAATTATTAAACCAAGAAGTAGGGTTTATGTCAAATTATTTTTCCAAATATATCAAATTATTCAAATTTCATTAAATGGTCTGCGAAATTGAGCGAAACATAGATTTATAAATCTCGACAAAAATGTTAACGATGAGTTCAACAATATTAAATAAATACTGTGAGGATTTCAAAATCTAGTTTCTAAAAACTTGAAATATTAGGAATTGTTTTCTTTCTAAAATAGAAAGACAAAATTGGCGTACACTCGCCCCTGCGGGTTAAGTTTAATTGCAGCAAAACGAAATAGTATTCAAATTCGAACGCCCTGTTTGCTTGGAGGTAAAGATTTATATGATTCATGTTTATTTTGTTCTTTTATATTTTTATGAGCTAATCTACAATGGCTTCAGGTGTTTTAAAACACATAGGATGCTTCAACAAGGTCAATTCATTTTGTTACGTGCCGTTACACGGCACTAAACAGTTACCGCCTGCTAAGAATTACTTCAATTTATTAATTTGACTGTAAAGTTGAAGATCAGGACAAATCCTAAGTGCCATATTTCTGGGATTAACTGCATGATTTCACGGCAAGAAAGCATCATTCACCTTTATTGTCGTAATTTTCTTAAAAGAGCCAGGAAGCCATATGCAGATGATTGTTATTTTTCTCTAACAAATGTAACGGTTTTCAATACTGCTTCTAAAAAAATTAAATTTCCCAACCTTTCCTCAGCTACCAGACCTAATATCCCGGTCCCTATATCCCCAGCACATGAAGAGGAAAATTCTTCCAAGTTGGTCTCTTTTGAAGAAAATGTCTTTATTTATTCAGAAGCAAGTGTCAGTGAATCCTACTGGATCACCTAGGAAAACATGAATTAACTTGCTTATTATTTCTACTTATTTATGTAGGCAGCTCCTTCTCTCCCGGTTTAAGCAGTGAAAACTGGTCAAGACAGACGGCAGTTTCGGTATTTGGCCACATGCTTCTCGTGGAAAAGAAGTTATGTTACTGCAGATATGTCTCTTGTTTCGTCACCTTCGTTGGATTCCTACACAATCCTTCAGATCAGCTTCTTTTCCTAGATTCTTCCAAGTGATGTTTGAAGTCTGTGCTCTTGTCCGATGGAAATAAATAGACCAGCATTTTCCATTATCCACTCAATCAATCTGAAGGAGACGTATAACAATATGGAACTCCTTTTGGAATCTGTCAAGTACAAGCAGGACCAGTCTCTGAGGATTCCAAGGTCATTGGGCTCCTTATATGTATACAAGCAGGTTTCACGTACTATTGCTTTCTCTGTCTCTGAAACAGTTCAAGCGCTACAAGCGAAAGGACTGAGGTCTAGGATCACTTTCATACCTGGTTAAAACAGTGCCAAAGAAAATCCTCCGGTGGATATGAAAAAGGTGATTCTTCCTCCTCTTTATATCACGCTTGGTCTAATAAAAAATTCGCGAAAGTCTTGGACAAAAATAATGCTGTCTTTTAACATCTATGCACTCGATCCGCAGCTTTCATTTCTGCAAAGCACAAGGAGGGCATCTTCGTCGTACGTCAAATCCGAAAATGCTGAAATATAAGGTATTTGAGGAGATTCTTACTCGAGCCGAGAGCATGGGAAGCATTTAGGGCAGCCTGTTATGGCTTGCTTGGTAACACGTGGGTACCAGATTACAAAGAGTGTATCAAGAAGTTGTTTCAGGTTTACAGGGATATAGAATGTAGAATATCACTTAAAATTCACTTTCCCATCTCCAACCTTAATTCTATCCCTCCGAAACTCAGAGCAGTGAGTGATGAGAATCAAGAAAGGTTCCACCATAATATTAATTAAGATGAAAACAACTACCAACGCAAGTAAAACTCCAGCATGATGGAGGATTCTTTGCGACATATCGGAGAAAAGGACACGAAATCCTAAAAAAACAAACTTATGACTTTGGTACGCTGTGTATGTATGGAATTATCCAAGTAATTTAGTTCCGTCAATGCTCTGCATCTATCATGTTTTCTGTATTTTGCCTTTGTTATATATAAAATAAAAACATTATATTTTAAATTTATATGCATTAGAATAAAATGTGATATGTGAAAGCAAAAGAACTAGAAATGATAAAGCAAAATTGTTTATTTATATGCTTGCCTCAGAGAAAAATTTGTTTTTTTGTAAACCAGTATTATTACTAACTGTTACCAATAATAAAAGCCAATTATATCATCTGTTATGGGACAGAGGTAATTATATTTAATTATATTCGTTGCCAATGTTCAAAAGAAAAAATAAACGATAAATGTAATTTCGGTTTGAGGTTGTCTTGTAGATCAGATTTCCAAATTACATCCATTTTATTCAAAGCGGCAAAAGCTTTAGCTATGCGAATTATATTACATAATTCATATCCAGACTAATGTCTGTACTACTGTGAACAGGGATTGAACTCACTATTAATATGCTTCTAAATTAATAGCGCAGCGCTTTTATTTACACTCTGTACCTACGCTTTTGCTATAGATCAAATAATGACAGTACACTTTGAATTTATATGCATTAGAATAAAAAAAGTGATATGTGAAAACATAAAGCCATGAAGTGAGCAAAAATGTTCAGAAATTTGAATTCAGTTCATCAAAATTATTCTTTAAAAAAACACCTTAACCCTAACCATAACCCTTGCCTCAGAGAAAAAATAGTTTTTGTAAACCATCTACTAAGCATAAATTAAAACAAAAATAAAACCCCAACACTTGTATGTTTTTTTTAAAGTTGACTGAAAAGATTAATATTAAAAAATAAATTTGAATGTTTTATTATTTACATCATTTACTTCCGAACTAATGTATTCATCTTCGTTGTTATTATTACGAAGTTTCCGCTGATCTGCACTTCAGGAGTATGTTATAGCGATTGCAAGTACAAAGTCTAGACAGGGCATTATACTCTCAGACTCAGCGGAAACATGGTAAGTAATATGTGAGAAGTATTAAATAAGAACAAGGTAACCCTAGACGTGGGTAACGAGAACAATGTCCTCCTGTCGATCAAATGAAGGGGTCAGTTCGAAATTTCCTAAAATTTCCTAGGATCAACAGACACTTAAAGAAATTTGGAGGTCGTATCTATCGAAACTCTTTGGTAATGACAAAAGACCAGAAGATTTCCTGAATGTAAATAATGTAAATACAAAAATAGGATTTTTTTTCAGATTGATCTTTTAAAAAAAGTAGGACCAATCCTAAATTTCTTCACCTGTTTTTTTGGGTTTTTTTTTGGGGGGGGGGGTTCACATTGCAAGCAATGAACAATTTGATTGCTGTGATCTTTGCATATGTCTTTGTATTCGCGTGACACATATTATAAAACTTACCTAACTAATCATGAAACTTTGACTTGCTAAATATTAAAGAAAAACAATTTGTAATGTGTTCAAACACTACACAAAACTAAAGAAGGCTTTACAAAAAAATCTTCCTCTGTCATATATTGATTTATCCGGAGAGCAGAGTTCAAATCCCAGTCGAGTTCGTTACATTGACTGATGTGGAAATATCCTTGAGATATGTAGCCTTGGATGACAACCGATTTAGGAGAAGGACAACTCTGAATTCGAAACCACCAACTATGGGTTGAGAAAGCCTCGCCAATCCACAATTGACCAAGGGTGATGAATAAGACTACAAACCTGAAGCTATGGTCAATAATAGAGGGACACATCCAAGGAGCGAGAAGTCCTGCAAGTGGACATGTCCTTGCAAGCTTTCATCCCTGGGAAACCTTTTTTTATATCTAGAAATACGTTACCTACCTCTGAAATAATTACATACGTAAATACTAACAAAACATTAAGCCAAAAGCACTAAACAAACTCAAATAGAAGATATTGTTCACCTCTGCTGTGGCCAGGGATTGAACACGCAGCTCACTACATGGCCTAGTAAATAAAAGCGTTGGTTGAGGTAATCGACTGATTTGACACAAAGTGTAGTGAGTCTAAAACAAGGCCACAGGTATGGAACTTGCCACAGTAGTGGTGACTTGCAGAATTTAGTTACTAAAGGGAGACAACTAAAACTGAGGTATCCAGTAAAGGCATGGCACGTGGCACGAGAACAATCTACCCCAGCGGACGAAATAAAGAGTTCGGTTCGAAATTTCAACGTATATCACATGAAGAAGGCCGGGCCGTACAACGGTCGAAATGTCAGGAATATGACAATAAAGATGAGAACGACAGTCCAAACAATGTAAATAGTGTAAATAGTTACAATACCTCATCTGGGAAATACAGACAGATGTGAATAATATATTCAATTATTTCTAACTGTGCATGACCAGTATGTAGACAATTGTGTCAACAAAATTGTTATTCTTTATAAACATGACAATTATTTTATACCAATATTATTTTTAACTTGTAAAACGATGTCATACTTTGAGGCATGTTAATTGTTTTACTTGCTATGTAATCTGTCATCGTTTCAAACCTATACGCCAAATTCTTTGTCTGGAGATAACATTTCTTTTGAATCTAAAGTGAAGCATATGCTTAGTATTCTTCCTATATGGGTATTAAAAATACATGGGTCCTCACAGCTTACTGTCTTCGCTATCTCTTGCACTGATCACGTTACCGGTGTAGAGATCGCTGAGAAGATCAACGCAGCCATCAGGCCTAACGATGATCTTTTAACCATTGTCAGGTACTGGATATGTTTGCGTGGTACGGGCACGTCAGCAGATCAGACGATACTGCAGAATATCATATCAAGGACTAAGAAGAAACATCCAGAAAGGGACATTAGGAATAACTGTATAAGAGGGTGAGAAATCTGTGTATAAATAAATTGCAGAGAGCTGCAAGGTAGAATGAGAGATGGCAAAGAATAATAATCGATTGGAATTTATTGAGCCGACACTGTGTTACAGGACTGATTAAAGTTAAAGGCAAGTTTCTTTTATGGAGTATTGCTGATATTGATTACTGCTGAATGGTTAAGCAATTTTTTTATTTATGCAATGGAATGTCATGTCGGTTTGAAAAGATTAACTTGGATTATCTAGATCAGAAAAAAAAAGAGATATAACATTCATCAGAGCCAACTTTTTGGTTTTGCCTTGTTTTTTTTTTAGTTTTGTTTTTTTGGGGTTTTTTGGGGGTTTTTTTTTTTTCTTTTTCAATGTCTTTTGTTTGCCAAAAAATCGAGCGTCGTTTAGCGCCGAAGTTATTAGATAACTCCATTGTGTCCAAAAATAGACCAGGATTCGACCAGAAATACGGTTATAACAATATAGCCATAAGTTTTGTTTTAATTAGAATTAAATGTGTAGATACAAAATGGTCTTTCAGCGTAATAGACTAATCTTTGGTTTCTAAATTTTGTGGTGTAGTAATTGTGAGTTCAATGCCTGTTTAGTACGGTGGAACAAGGATGAGTAATTACTAAGCAGTACTAAATAAGACCAAGACTAAAGATGGACAATGAAAGAAAATCAATTAATATGTTAAATAAAAGGTTTAGTTTGATATTCCTTGATTATTGACCCAAATCGACAGACATCTGAAAAGTTTCCCTGAAACAGGTCAGAGGTTACAGTGTCTAAAACGTTATGATAATAATAACGAAGACATAGATAGTAGTTCAATGGTAAATAAAACGATTACTTTCTGACTAACATCTTCATCTTTGTTTTTATTCTCATGATTCTCAGAGACTTTTTCTTGTCTTTCATTCATTAACTCTAGGGGTATTTTTCTGAAAAAGCTTATATTGTCGAGGAACCTATAGTACTGGCTGTCCTACGATTCTTAATCCATTAATCTGCTCTTGTCACTTATTACTTTATTGTCTATATTAGTGGCCATCTATAGAAGTTCAAGTAGGTCAAAGTACTAATATTTAAACAAGTATTAATGAGAAAGGGTTAAAATTCGAATTGGTGACGTGGAAAATATACAACAGACAATTTATTAACCGTGAAACTGTGTTGATATTTCATTAGAGATCGACGAAATTGTTCAAGTGATTATTTGGATTTATTTCCAACGGCCATCCAAACGATTTCTGGGATATTTTTAGAAGTCGTTTCTTCCCAAGCAAGGCGATAAAGCAACTAAGAAGCAAAGTGTTACTGAGAGTGAAATTGAATTATTTATTGAGAGAGGATAATAAAAGAATAGGATTCAAGGAGACAAAAAAATGCATTTAAACATTTGACGATCAAATTTCACTGGTAAACAAGAAACCGGTAGAGAGTTCCACATGCGCGAAGTGTGAGAAACCATTCGAATAGAACGGTTACATCTAGAAATTCCAACAGTATAATTATGGGACCTAGCTGCCAATTGAGTAATGCACTTATATTTGTTTTTATAGAAAAGACATACGGGGGTGTGAATATGATTGAAGCCGATATGTTAGATCAGGACCGCTAACATAGCGTATTCTTCTGTGGATTTTGTCAAATATCTGTAGGTACATATCAGAAGCATCGGAATAAATATGGCAGCATAAGCGTTTAAGGGTTAACTAAATATTTTATTTTCGCCTAAAGATTTCTCATTTATTTTCTTTAAAAAATTTTTTGATTTAGAACGTAAGAGCAGTATAATGCTCTTACTCATCTCAAAAAATTTTAATGAAATTGTTCTTTATTTTTTCAATATAAAAAGGACTTTCTACATAAATAAAAGTCCATCTTTTTAAAAGTATCCATTCGATAAAGCGTACGATAAACCATTGCATGAAATTCTCCGGAAAGGGATTTTTGTAAGTAATGAAATTAAAAAATCTCATATTTTAAAAAGTCGGGATATTTTTCACATGTTAAAAATATTTCAAATGTGGATGAAAGTTTTTTCTTTCTTTCCACCTCGGGAGGGAAATACCTCTATCGGTTCGAAAAAAAAAGGTCCCCGTTCTTAATCAGAAGCTTTTAACTTTGAAAATGATATTGGGCCTGCTTTTTTCCCTTACTACATGATCTAACGAGCCACAAAATTCAAATTGGTTCTGGAGAAATCCAAAATGAATATCTCGAATTCCATGGAAAACTCAGGAAAAAGAATATTTTATGTTTCGAAATAAGAATTTTAGTTTTACTGAAGAGAACAGAGGATAGATGTGATATAGATTTATATAATTTCGATATCTACTTCTATGAAGGATACGTTCAGTCAGCTTGGCGTTCACTTTGAATGTTTCAACTGAAAGTATTATTTAAAATCACAAATAGTTTCTTTATATTTTATATCATAATTGATTTTTTTTAATTTTTTGGCACAAATTCAATTAGGACGGCCATTAAATTTAAACTTTATTTGTGATGAGGACGGTGTTCATCGCCGTATTAACATAAATACAGTCAAAGGTCTTCTCACGTGCTTGTTAACATCCACTACTTCCTATCTCTGACTATACTGGGCTCTGAGAGAACGGAGTATCAGGTGAGGTAGTCATGCTATCTTGCCTCTGGTCGCACTCTAGTTCTTTTCCCCCGCCTTGGTGTCCATTTGTCGCTCTAATAGTCCACAAGAGACGCTCTCAGTCGATCTATGCTTGCTCATTTTTATGGTATTCACTCCAGTTGTCGGCGAATCCAGCTGTCGCTCTTCCTGACTCGTAAGGTGATGCCAAGCATGATTTGCTCCATTTTACGTTGAGCCACTGCAAGTCTCTGCAGTGGTGTTGGTGATCTCCCATGTTCACTTCCATAAGTCATCGCTGGAAAAACATATCCATTAAACAAGTTTCTCATAGTTTCGATCGTTGACCTGCGACTTCTTATGATGCTATAAACTTTTCCAAAAGCCGCCCAGGCAAGGGAAATTATTTTTTAACCCCCGGAAATAGGTATTTCAAAAATAGATTGCGCATTGAAAAGGATGAATTAAACCACGTCTATGACAAAGTTAGGTGTTTGACTTTTCTTTAGGAAGTATGTTATCATGGCTGGCTACAGATTCATTCTATTTGCTATTTGTTATTCGTGAATTGCTATGCCTTTTTGGCAAAAATAAAAGTTTTTTTTTCCCCGATGCCTTCTCCACAGATCTGAAATTTTTCCTTCTCTTAGGATTAGTCCCAGCCAAAGCTGAAGACTCCAGCCTATTCTATTATGTACCCATAGCTGGAGGGAGGAGGAATGGATCCGTGCTTTTCTCAACTGCATTTGTAAAAAAATGAATGCAACTGTGTTGACAGGAATTTGAACTCGACTCGCTCATTCCATATTCTGCAGCAATAACTGTTGCATTGCCTGTACATCCGATGCCGAGATTACAAACGAACAAAAGAGGATATTTGTAAAAGTTTATGCCAGGTAAAGACTTTGATGTTATGATACAAAAATCAACTTTCGAAATTGTACATTTCACCCATGTCGAAATATTGACTCCGACTCGAATGAAAAATCTGCAACTATTTTAGCTGCCATAAAAGATAAAAATAGTTCTTAACTCGATATCCACGCCTCAAGTCGTACGTATCTGCTTCTTTTATAATTGTAAGTCGATAAGCACAAAATGGCAAATGATCTAAAAATTGAACTTCAATCTATTGTTAACTCATGAAAGAAATGGTTTTTGATTTTAAAGCCTCCAAAAAGTAACTGCTGATGGAGTGGCAGACATACGCACACATAAATGTGCCTATACACCCACACATGTTTGTTAGCAACTTTATGCATTTAAGTCATCAACAAAAATAACCATGATTCTATTTCTAGTTGATGAAACTGAACCAGTCAATGTTTAACCTTTTACCTTTGCAGATGTATTTTTAGAGACATTCAGCAAAAATACATGTTTGTTTTTAAGTCAGATAGAACGTTGCAGTAAACAAACTTTCCAAGCAGCAAACATAGCAATTAATTCGATATAATAGTTGCAATTTTTGTCACTTGAAAACGTTTAACCAAGAAATCGCAATGAGTTGTTGTCCTGAAGGTTAGCATCAGGCTTGTTGATGAAAGGCAAAAAATATTCTCTAAGACGATTAAATGAAGCAATTCCATTTTGGAGACATTAAAAAATGATCAAACAGATATAATTACTAACAACAAGTCATTAGTTAAAAGAACAAAAGAATACAGAAGAGAATAAAATCACACTATAATCAATAATAATGATGAAAATAATAAACCATGATTTCAATAAAAAATAATTACACCCCCCACCACTAGACAAAAATGAACGAAAGGTCCTCTTCCCGACCAAGAACTTCCAAGAAAAGAATTTAAAGCTTGGGTATTTGATCAAATTTTAACAACGTGGTTAGGCTGAGAATTTATCAGCATCGCTTCGCATAATATTATTCAGTGTTCTTTTGGGAAAACGAATAGAGCATGCAGCAGAATCAAGCCCGAGATAGGACAAGAACAGTTCGGGTTCGTTAAATAGATCGGAGCAAGGAACGCGATATTCATGCTCAGAATGTTATAAGAAAGAGCAATGGAAATACAGAAGGACGTGTGCCTATGTTTCATAGACTACGCAAAGGTCTTCGACAAAGTACGCCATTAAGATCTGTTGCAACTGCTCAGCGACCAAGATATGATTATATAAAAGATAACCTATACTGGCAAACAGCATGCATACAGTGAATATACAACAATACAAAAGGGGCGTAAGGCAAGGATGTGTCTTCTCACCGGACCTATCCAACCTATACAGCGAGGCAGTTCTGGGAGAATTGGAATTCCTACCGGGATTCAGCATTGACGGCCACAATCTTAAAACATAAGATACGCAGATGACACAGTACTGATAGCAAACACGGAAAAGAAATAACAAATCCTCCCACAGAAGGTAGCGAAGGAGAGCGAGAAGAAAGAACTAAGCATAAACTACAAGAATACAGAATCTATGCTCATCAGTAAAAAGGATGAGCCCCGATTTGCAGGTCGGAACACTAAAATCAAGTAGATGCGGAAGTTTAAATATCTGGGGAGTATTTTGACGGTAAGTGTGACACTGAGATCCGAAGACTTATTGGGATAGCTAAGGATATATTCCAAAAGCTGAGCAGAATATTGCGAGAGAGGAGGATCTCTTTGGGAACAAAGAGTACTGAGCTGTTACGTGACATCTGTCTTCGAATCTGCAGCAAATGTTGGACAGTCTCCTCAACGATGAAAAAGAGACTCGAGGCGACGGAGATGTGGTTCTGCAGAAGGATGCTAAGGATATCATGGACCGAGCGAGTGAGCAACGATGAACCTTGGAGAGTTTGCAACAACGGAGGAGGCTTATACTTAACATCAGGAAGAGGCAGATGAAGTTTCTGGAACAACTAATGAGAAAGCACAGCCTGGAGAATCTGATACTCACAGGTCGGATAGAGGGAAAGAAAGACAAGGGCAATAAGCGCGTCACATACTTGGCGAGCTTGAGCAAGTGGATGACAGAACGTGGTCTTGGGGAGGTAGCAGAGAGACGAAATTTATTGAGAGTTACAAGGCATAGGAGGAAGTGGAGAGCCACGATCGCCTATGTCCTGAAAGAACATGACACATAAGAAAAAAGATACATAACTGTAAAGAAATGGCGGGTAATATGCAGCGCATAATCTTGCAACCAACGAAAAGACATTAAATGGAAAATACTTTATTCTGTTATCATAGTTTTTTAAGACAAAATATATGTATTCATAAAAATAAGATATGAATCCTCACTAAGTGCGCCATACTTGTACCCTTGTGCCAAACTAGACAATATAATAATAAAAATTATGAAAATAAAAATATTAAAAATGATTTTAATGAATTAAAAGAATTCTAGTATTAAATGAAAACAAGACCAACTCTTGTAATCATGGTAATATTCTTGTAATACTTACTTTTGAGGCTCCCTGTATTATATTTTTAAATAACATGTCTTCTATATAACAAAACAGTCCACGACATCCAAATTGCGGAATCGAATTTTCTTTTACACTTCTAAAGTAGAAATAGAATTTTATTTTATATTCAAATTGATTAAAAAGAAATTCTATGAAATGGGTTTTTCCTTTGAAGTAATAAAAATAAATCTCTAGTTATTTTAAGTTTTAAATTATTTTTTTATCATTTTTTATTTTAAAAGTGATTCTATTTGAGCAATATATTATAACTATTGCACTCTCGAGAATGCACTTAAACGACAATGTCTTTGACCATAGGAAGAACCAATCCCCAAAGAGTTTTAAATTTATTCTCAATCAAAAATCAAAGCATGAAAAAGGGAACTTACTACTGCATGTAGAATGTACTGAAGTAAATACTGTGCGGGGTGCTGAAAATTTATTGACTCAACCTACTTAGCAGATCCTATGAAATCTCGATGAAATGACACAATAACAGAATTAACTGGAATAGCTTTATAATATCTTAATATCTTCGAACCGAGAACTTTTAACAGTCCTTTTATATATATACAGGGTTATTCAAAAAGAAAGAGCAATTCGAAAATTTAATAAAACAAATGCTAAGAGAAACATATTCAAGACACTATTAGAATCAGAAAAAGGTTCAATGTTATTAAAATAAATCTTTTCAATCTTGTTCAAATGCTTCTATTAGTTGCTTTTTTTTCAGATTTTGTACGAATTTTAATTTTTATAATTCATGCAATCCCCTAAAATGGCTACACCACAATAAAAGTCGTTTTCTGCACTACAATTTCCGAAATGTAAATTTTTATCTGTATGTGTATATAAAAGAAAGTGTGTCTGTTTCTTCATATGCCTGCAACTCTTGATGATTTGAGGCTTCAAATTGATGAAGCTGTGAAGTCAAGAGAAGACACTAATCAATTGAATCGAGTGTAGCAAGAAGTCGAATAACGTTTCGCTGTTTCTTCTATGGCAGCTGCACCTCACGTATTTAAGAGCCTTACTAAATTGGCGTCAAGCTTTCATCATTTTACAGTTGATTGGGTTTGATGCAAGTTCTATGCTAATAGTTTCTTATCTCGCGCTGCTCGCTTGTGGAATTCACTTTCGGGTTCTTGCTTTCCAGTCAACTTTGATCTTCAGAAATTTAAATACAATGTGAATCATTATCCTCTATGTTCTTAATCCCTCTTCTTTTATTATTTTCTTTGATTAATAATGTGTTTTTCTCACTTTCTTTCATACTCAATTACCCCTTTGTGTCCTAGGGACTTTATTGCTTTGGTGTGAAATGATTACTATATACACACATATCTATCTATCTATCTATCTATCTATCTATCTATCTATATCTCTCTCTCACTATATATATATATATATATATATATATATATATATATATATATATATAATTATTTATTTAAAAATTATATATATATATGTGTGTGTGTGTGTGAAAAGTCTGTGTATATAAATATAAATGAATATATATATATATATAATTATTTATATATTATATGCGCGGCACTTATTAGAAAGCGCTCAATATCAGAGATAGAGCTAACATATATGGTTGGATAGATGTGAGCTTGTGACCCTGGGTTTCACGCTTTAGCGATCGTCAGACAAACAAAAGAACCTACTAAACAAAAAATCAGAGATAATCTCCAAATGTAGGCATGAGAACAAGTACCTATTATCCGAATTCATACCAAACGGATAAAATAGGCAAACCACCAACAATCACAATTTAATTTCAAGATACCATCAAAATAATTGAATCTATCATTATTATCATTGCACCACCATTAGTAATCACTTTTACCACTTTACAATAACTATTATCTAATAATATTATCATTACCACCAACACCCAGCACCATCACTTACACATCACACCTACTATTATAAATCCTCTACAATCTTTAACGCATATTACTCCACCAGCATATTTAACACCTTAAAACAATAAGATCAAATATAATTTCCATATATAACCATGAGAATAAACACCCATTACCAGGATTCATAATAAATAAAAATAAACAAATAAATATAAAATAAAATAAAACACCAACAACCACCCTTTAGTTCAAACTAGCACCACAATAATTACATTTATAGGTTTTATTATTCTTCCACCAACATTACTAATCACTACTAACAATTTACAATAAATATTAACCACTTATATTATTATTGCCACCATCCACCTTACATATTACTATCACACCATATCTAACATTACCATATAATCCTGCCATAATTATTAACGTATACTACCCCCTCTCCCAGCATATTTAATACCACCATAAAAAAAACCAATAAGGATTAAAAACTGAAATTTCAACCAGCCACATATACACAGTCACAAATAAACAAGGAAATAGCGAGCTTTAAAATAATAAACAATATTTTTGTAATTTAAAAAATAAAATTAAAATATTATAGCAATCTTCAACTACCATAATTTTACACAGAATACATATCAGGATTTATACCAAAATTAATTAATACATATAACAAAATAAAATAAAATAAAATAAAACACCAACAAACACTCTTTAGCTACCACCACTATAACTGCATTCATGGTTTCATCATTCTCCCACCACCGTTACTAATCATTTCTACCAATTTACAAATTCTACCAATTTACAATAACTATTAGCTAATTATATTATCATTGCCTCCAATCCCTTGCAACATTACTATCACCCAGCATATTAAATATTAAACATCATCATATAAATAACCAATAAGGATTACAAATTTCTACCTGTTACATATGCACAGTCAAAAACAAATAAACCGCCATTTTTTGGCAAAATTTAAAAATAAATATAAATAATAATAATTTTTACCTATCATAATTTAAGACAAACCCCACCACACGTATATACATACATGCGAGGAAATATTATTCAGCGGAAAAATAAAATATATGACATGTATACATTCACGAGATATTCACGAGACATTTCCGCCACACTTCCAATCTTTAAATTTCAACATACAAATGCGTATGTATAGACACAACACCACCCGTATACATACATATGTCATATCCGAAACTGCCCACATATGTTTATATATGTATGAGTCCCGACGGACGACCAAGTATGTATATGTGTCTGCATACATCGATGTTTGCGTTAGTACGATGAAAAAACGACGAAGTTTCCCCCACCACTTCGACAATAACACCAATACACGCAATCTACATAAACCCCAATTTTTAAAAAAAATTAATCAGTTTGTCTGACCATCGCTAAAGCGTGAAACCCAGGATTACAAACTCACATCTATCCAACCAAATGCATATATATATATATATATATATATATATATATATATATATATATATATATATATAATTATTTATTTAAAAATTGTATATATATATATATATATATATATATATATATAATTATTTATTTAAAAATTATATATATATATATATATATATATATATATATATATATTATTTATTTAAAAATTAAAACATAAATATGTTATAAAATCACTACAAAAGTATCCATTTTGTTTCAACACCTCTGGTGTCTAATCAGGTGATGATGTTGAATGTAGATTGTAGAATAAATGTTTTAAAAGTTTCAAATTAATTAACCACCCCTCGTAAGGGGAAACGCTGTCACATGAGATGAAATAACCAATCAAAATACAAGTATACGAGAATTCAAAAAACTTGACAACGAAGTAAAGTCATAATAATTATTAAATTATTGGGTTTATACTAAAATAGAATTTATTCTAATAAGTATTAAATTGTACGATAAAATTTGAAATTAACTAAAAACTACCCATAATTTGAACCTTTTAAAACCTTTATTCTACAATCTACATTCAACATCATCACTTGATAAGACACCAGAAGTGTTGAAACGAAATGGCTATTTTATTTAGTGATTTTATAACATATTTATGTTATAATTTTTAAATAGATAATGATATTCGCTCAACTCTGTATTTAGCACTCTTTTAAGAATACTAATTGTTGGTTATTGGAATTTATTCCGTATACACCAATCATACACTTGTATATATGTATGTATATATATATATATATATATATATATATATATATATATGTGTGTGTGTGTGTGTGCGTGTGTGTATGTGTGTGTGTGTGTGTGAGATGCCAAAAATATTTAGATAGAGAAGTCTGATTTCTTTTATTTATATTGTTGAAAGAGCACTTATGCTGCCTCCATCTGGCTTTAAATTCATTCTTCGTGGACCCAATGTATATCATATTAGTATTAGGACTCTCAGTGGATGAGATAGTACATTGGTATACTACAGATTTGATGCAGCATTTATTTTCTAATTGGCAGTCTTCTGGGTTTCTACAATCACACAATTTTTCAGTTATTGTCTGATTTAAGTGTAGGGTTTTTATTAATACTATTCAGGCATGGGGTTTGTTCAGGATTTTATTATTGTTTTTTTTTATTATACTTTTTAGATTTTCAGTGCAGCTGTAACTCAATTGTAGGGCGTTCTTATTAAATATATTACGAAGCCTACTATTGGTGGGGAAGTGTTTATCAATTAGGGCTAAGAATTTATGTCCTAGTTTAATACTGAAGAATCCTCAACAGATTGCAGAAAGCACTGGACGGCCGTTTCGTCCTATATTTGGAACTCATTAGACGTGCGCATCGACTACCGAGAATTGAAACCCGTACACATGAGACAAACGTCATACCAACCGTACAAACGGATCTTAGTGACGAAGATGCAACGAATCAGACTCGATATAGCGCCGTTCGATTACATATTCTATATATATATATATATATATATATATATATATATATATATATAGAGAGAGAGAGAGAGAGAGAAAGAGACAGACAGACAGACAGACAGAGACAGAGTGACAGAGATAAACAAAACAAACCATTGGTAAAATTTCCACATACAAACATGCCAAAATGAAGTCTGATAAACTAAGTAACGCCAAAAAAAGGAACCAAGGACAAATCCCTGACCAAAGAAGGGAAAGGACACATAAAAAAAAGAAAAAAGAGACAGACCCTTACCTAGGCAATAACGCAAAGTCCTCAACATCTTTAGCAAATAGATCCAGGCAGAACAGTAACACTAAACAAAGAAACAGTACTAAGAGACTAAGTCCAAATCAAGCGTGATCCTTGTCACCTGCAAATTGTGCTGCGAGAAACTCGGTGTTCTGATGTATACCTAGTCTCTTGGGGTTATTCCTTTCCTTAGTATTGTTGTGACCAACTACATGGTTAAAGAAACAACAAAACAAATGTTATAGATATATCATTTATTAAACAGTAAGTACAACAAAAGGGTATTACACAACTAGTGAATGTGTGTCGGTTGACTCAGCATTCAATCTATTCGACTGTTAATATTTAACAGCCCCACCACGAGGGATGTATGCGGCACAAAGCCGAGCTTACCGTGGGTTCTCCGAGCCCGTAGGCTCGGCCAAATATATTCCCTTAGAACCCGTATAAACGGGTTCAGGGCCTGTCTGCCTTCCCGGACGAAACTCTGCCCTTCGGCAAAGCCTCGTTCTGGTTCCTCTCTGCTCAAGGCAGAGAGTTCGACAGTTGAACAATCTATTCGACTGTTATATTTGACAGACCCCCCCACACAATGAATCTATGTGGCACAAGGCCGAGTTTAACGTGGGTTTCTCCGAGCCCGTAGGCTCGGCCAAAAATATTCACTTTGAACCCGCCTATACGGGTTCAGGGACTACCTACCTCCCTGGACGAAACTTTACCCTGCTGCAAAGCTTCGTTCCAGTTCCTCTCTGCCGAGGCAGAGAGTTCGTCAATTGAACAATCTATTCGACTGTTCTCCCAAGGCCTTCTCTCCTACTAATCTTATCGCAGGCGTAAGACACCACAATATATATATATATATATATATATATATATATATATATATATATATATATATATATATATTAATAAATAAATAATAAATATTAATAAATATTCATATTATTTCACACAATTTACACGACTCTGAGTTTCATGCCAAACGCAATCCAAAGGTGCTGAGTGGAGTGTGTACTAACCGTTACTTATATATATATATTGAAAATATCTCAATTTGCCATAATGCTGTCATAGTTAAGCACTATCTATTTTCAGATATAGTTTTTTTATCTTTTTTAATTAATTATATTCTTTTGACATTAATTCTAGCAACTAAAATGACCGGTATAAACGTATGACCATAAAAAACGTAACAAATAAGTATTTAATATGAATTATTAATTTTATTTTTGAGTAATGAGTTATCAACTATTAATTATTAATTATTTATATAATGGATGGGAGCTAACTTAATGTGACTTAATATAAAATTAGTAACATTTCTAAACAAAAAATATAAAAATAAATAAATAAAAATAAATATAAAAAATCATAATAAATTATAAAATCCTTTAACAACCCATAATATATATATATATATATATATATATATATATATATATATATATATATATATAAAATTTATATAAATAAAATATAGAAAATATATATATAATAAAACATCTACATTAAAAAACAATAATTATTAACGCATAATACATCATAAATATTAAATAAATAAATAAGCTAATGATCAAATAGATGCTAAGAAATACTCTACCGTAAAAACTAAACTGCGATAGTATAGCAAAATTAATCTTGATCTACGTATTTACGTAAATAGTTATTTTTAGTTCTATATGTGGCGATCAGTTCATTTCTGTCAGTTAGTAAGCCCGGGTTATTTAAATATTGTAGCATAATTATTTTCTCACCTAAATACAGGTTGCATTTATTTCCTTTGCAATTAAACAGTTTAAACCTTGCCATTACGCCCCATTTAATTGCAGGAGAGTTGCCGGAATTTTTCAACCGCCAGAAATAATTCGGGAGAGCGGTGCTGTTACTGTATTTAATTAACCAAATTAATAAGGTGATGGTAGAAGCGAAAGTTCCAAGGATTCTCAGTAGAACCAGAATATCACTTGGCATGTCCCAGATTGCCAAAAAAGTTTATTCAGTAGTTTGAGATAGATTTTAGAGTATATACTTCCGAGTTTGAATCAGATCAAAGACTTCTCATAAAGAAAATCATAGCACAAGGCAATACATCGCTTCCGTTAACACAAACTGCAATATAATTATAAACATAACGTCCAAGTCCTTAAAAATGAAAAGATAAAGTTAGAATTTTATGATAATAAAATCAAAACTAGCGTCCCTAAATCTTCACTTAATCAACATCGGAGAATAGATTAATATCATTTTTATTTTCTGTAGTCAAATTGTGTGAGACCATTACGGAAGCATGTAAAAGAAAAAGAATTTCCCTTACATAGCAATGGTGATTTGAAGGGAAAGAAAGAAACTGGAGATATGGAAGGAACATTAAACAAAGAAGTTTTTAAAGCTAAAAACATAGTTAATGATTTGAGAAACCAGAATATACTTGGAATTGGAAACCGAGTGAATGAAGATTTGTTTGTTTGTTTGTTTGTTTGTTTGTTTGGGTTTTATAGCATATCAACCACTGTGGGTTATTTAATGCCAAATCCAGTTTATATGAATTTTAAATTAAAAATGTATAGCTGGCAACATTATTGTTTAAAAAAACGTATAGCTGGCAACATTATTCCTTTTCTACAAAAAAAACTTATAGCTTGCAACATTACTCTTTTACAAAAAAACTTAGAGCTGGTAACATTATTGTTTCAAAAACTTAGAGCTGGCAACATTATTTTTCTGAAAACATTATCTGAGACCTTGCTGTTGGATGCAGTTTATCGCCGTACCCAGGACGTGGATATAGTTTATCATCATACCCAGGACGCGGATGAAGTTTACCGTCATACCCAGGACGCGGATGTAGTTTACCGTCATACCCAGGACGTGAGTAAAACTTGGAAAACTAGGAGTTCACTATTTGTCCATAGCTGGGACCCTAACAGGTGCTACCACCCCGGGTCAAGGTGGACCTGGAAACACCAGCAATTAAGAGGTGGTTCCACGCTCCTCAAAACCTCCAGATTAGAGGCCTTGCTGTTGGATGCAATTTAACGTCATACCCAGGACCCTCATTGGGGGTGGGTCTTACCCCTCTACAGAGGTGCAGTCGGCGTATTCTAAAGCCCCAGCCGACAGGGCCGAATGAAGATTTAAAGCATTGATTAAGTGTTGAAGTGTGAACAAGAAGAAAAGATTACGATAATATCATCGAATCAAAACTAAAAAGAATAAATGCCTGGTCTGAAAAAAAAACAACTTCGAGGCATATATATATATATATATATATATATATATATATATATATATATATATATATATATATATATATATATATATATATATATATATATATATATATATATATATATATATATATATATATATATATATATATATATATATATATATATATATTCAAACGCTACAAAGTTTGACGCTAAAAATAAATACTAACGAACCTAATAATGAGGATTCTAAGAATCATATGAGAAGTAAAGAATAATAAAGAGTGTGAGTTCAATCCTCCGTTAAGGCAGTGGAGAACTTGGAGAGGAGAATTAACAGGAGATAACTGATATCTATTAAAACATGGCACGTGGAACTAGAACTGTCTACCCCAGTGAGCGAAATAATGGGTTCAGTTCGAAATTCAAACCAGCTGAAGAAGGCCGGAGCGTACAACGGCCTAAACGTTGTAATAAATATGGCGACAAAGATGAGGACAATAGTCCGAATAATGTAAATAGTGTAAATAAAGAAACACTTGAATTGCTGATGAACATTTGAAGGAAACAGACTCGAATTCGAATTTAAATGTAAGTTTCTCAGAATCATAAGGAAAGATTGGGATCAGAAATATATCTCAAATCAGTTGGGTATATTTGGCTAATAGAATTATGGAAGCAAAAATGTTGCCTTCAATATCCTCATGCATATAGAGGTTATCTGAATTGGATCTAATATGAATGGCAGCAATAATTAATATTGTATTAAGAAGACACCAACTTCATAATGATGCACTTTGGCAATTCTTCTTGTATAAGGCGCTATGATGGCGAATACGGCATCAGAAAACGCCATAAAATCGCATAACAATCGAATAGAAAATTGCATAGCTTCTATTTTGATCTAAGTGCATCATATGTCTACATCAATAGACAAATTCCCTTCTTATTCATCAGAAGCTACATCCCGTGTCCCGGTTCCACTAATAAATATTAGGTTGGTGCAAAAATAATGTCGTTTTCGCACATATATTACTATGTGAGAAAACGACATTATTTTTGCACCGACCTAATACATTTTTATGGATCTACAATATCATCTATTTCTAGTGAAGGCCTAAAAAGAGAATCGTTTTTACAGCTGCTCAAGGGGGAAATGAGAGTTTAAATGTATTTAATCACTTTCTAGATTATGCTCTGCGTATGTACAAGCACGGATGAAAAAAGATGGATACTGATTATTTAATAATTTCACAAAACTACTAATAGAAACCAGCGTCTCTCTTCTCTCCCCCGAGTTCCTTGTACTGGTGATGAGGCGGCTATGATGATGCCATATTTATTCATAGTTGGGATAATAATGACAATGAACATTTATGAACTGTTTATATGGCCGGTCTCTTTATCATGTTGGTGATTATGCATTTCGCACCTACCTATTCTTTGTATCATATCCTCTTACTATCCCTTCCAATTCCTGTTTTGCCACCCAATTACACAAACTGTTCTGGTAGGTTACTCGAAGATTCCTTCTACCACTCTTGAATTTATTATATCCTGTGAGTGTCAAGTTCTCCAAGTTCTCTTTTCCCATTATGTGTCCAGAATTTCCAACTATCTCTTTGTGATTTTAATCCTAAGCGTCCTTTCCGTTCCCATTTTCATTAAAACATCCTTTCGGTTAACATTTTCAGTCATTTGTATTCTCAGTATAAATCTGTAGTACCTCATTGTCTCAGGTACCCTATTCTTTTGTGAAGAAATTGCCCGGTACTCACTGACATATAGAAAGATTGATAACGCACAACAGTTCAGCATTTTTTCTTCGTCTTTAATCACATTTTCTTGATTCTTAATACCGTGTTTAGTTTTTGGAAAACATCTTTGGCTTTTCAAATGCACATTCAGATTTCCGTGTCAATTTTTCTGTCATCTATTATAACACTTCGATCACCGAAAATGTGCAGAACCAAATGAAATCTTGTTAGCAGCTGCGAAATTGTTCAGTATTTTTTTTAAAAATATATCTGCTTCGAAGCAAAAATATTTTTTTGCCAGTGTTTTTACCAATTCTCCCATCACTGTGGTTTTTATTGCTACTTCTCACCTTCCTGTTCTCCATCACTTATAACGCTTCACACCTGATGACATCGATTTCTGGCAAGACTCCAACATTTGATGTATGTTTCAATATCTCTGTACCGAGTTCAGAATTTACGAAAGTAATACACTTCCACAGTATGTCTTGGGAAATTGCACTTTTCATCAACAATCAAAAGCGAATATATATTATGAAGTATTGGGATACTTCTTAAGAAATTGTAAGAAAGAAAAAAGCTTTCTGGTCATGCGTTTCTTAAATAATTATATAAACTTAAAGAGACGAGTGGCCGAATAGTTGATAAGTGCGGGAAAAAAGAAGCATCGAGCAAAGTTCAAATTCCGCATAAGACACTCTTTTGTACTCATTATCGATAATATATATCCATTCAACCAGACAAAGGTGTGTTTGCGTGTTCATTATCGCTGTATTTTAAAATTGTAGTTAAATAAAACGTATTCTAACCTAAACACCTCCCTCAAAGTACTAAAAGCACTTAAAACAGCTACAGTAAAATGAAATTAATATGAAAAGCTAGAAGATGCAAGCCATTGAATGACCCATGTCCTTTGTACTTACATGAGAAACAATATATTACTAGGTTTATATAAAAAATAAAAGTTTACTAAATCAGAGAAATTAATTAGCTATTTTTGCCGTCATTGTCATAAATTTTACTTAAATAATATTTAAATATAAATTTTAACAAATTGTGACCTAGTAATATACACTGCGTGCCAAATAATGATCAAGATAACTTTTTGATGATAAACCTTCACGTGCAACGTTAATAAACGTTTTGTTTGCTCTATTCTGGGAATTTTACTACACCTTTCTAATAATTTGGCACTCTCAAATCACCGTGCTGATAACAAATGTGGCGCCAGTTTGTTTACAATTTCAGTGATTGTGCAGGTCAGTGTTGCCAACATTGTGTGAAAATCTCATGGGAATTGATTGGACGGTTTTTGAAATATTAGAAAAAAGTTATTTCGATAATAATTTGGCACGCAGTGTACATACTTATACTTGATGTGAAAATAATTCTACATACTGTAACTGATTCTAATACATTTAATTGTTCTTAAAATAAATATAGTATATTAAAAATTAAAAGTAAAAATATTTTTCAAATCGTAGTTAGATTAAACGTATTCTAACCTACCCACCCCCGAAAAATCTTTAATATAAAAATAGAAAAAATGCCGTAAGAATTTTTGCCGTTAACAATAAAAAAAAATTTTTAAATCCAGACGGCATGCATTTAACGGATGTCAGATTTCATTGAAAAATACATCCCTACCCGCTACCAAAACGTAACTAATAACTGATGCATCAAAATACAGCCATAATGAACACGCAAACACCCCTTGTCTGGTTGAATTGGATTTCTCTGTATCCTTGGAAACGTGAATTATGATTTTTGCTGTGTCTTTTAAACCCAGTAATTTTAAAAGTTACTCCAAAATTCGCTAGAGGATGAAAAGGAACTAATGACTTTAATTTAATTACATAATTAAATTCGAAGGTTTAAGCTTCCATTTTTGAAACATAGTTAGAACTGTGTAGCGAAAAAAAAACATATTTTAAATCAATTAATATATATATATATATATATATATATATATATATATATATATATATAAATTTATATATATATATATATATTATGAAATGGACAAAGTCCGACAATTATTTTAAGAATTTTTTATGCTTATACGTTCTTTTTATAGATACAGATATTTAAGTAAATACCCTGTTTATAATAAATATTTACTTAAATATTTGTATCTATAAAAAAAAAAAAATGTATAAACATAAAAAAATGTCTTATAATTGGCGGACTTTGTCCATTTCATAATGTGTGACGTCATTTGTTCACATTTGGATGCGCTTTAAGCAGATATGAATGTACATGAGAGAATAAAAAGAATGTATAAACATAAAAATGTCTTAATATATATATATATATATATATATATATATATATATATATATATATATATCCTCTACTGTCGAGAGTCACTCAAAGTAGAGGATTAGATTCAAACTGGTAATGATATAAATGTAACAGAAAGTGTCAGGAATCGGGGATTATGAGGAAAAGGGAGATAACGATTAACCCTTGATTTGGAAAGGTAAAGATTTAAGTCTTCGGAGAAGCACACTCACGAGAATATGTCCCTAAAATGTATTTTTTAAATCAATTCACCCCACGCAAGGGTATAATGCCACTAAAATGCATTAGGTTATTAAAAACTAAAGTGAATGAGAAGACCTTTGAAAGAACCGGAGACACAATCCTGAACAACAAATAAAAACAAGGGATAAACTTCTACTCTCGTTCAAAAGAGCGTGGAGGTTTGTGAACAGGCCGGTAGTTCTTGAGTAAAAAGTTGTCTAAAGTGAAAGATCCTTCTTAGATTTGAAACAAGGGTAAATAAGACTGATTCGGTTCGGTATGAGTAGCACAGAGTGTCGTGAATAAGTCTAGAATGGAACTTTTCTGAAGATTCACTGTGGAAATAGCGATAAATATTACGTTCAATTCGCATTAATGTCATTGAGAATTGTATAAATCCATGTCTTCTACTCCACCGCTTTGGTTTAAAAGGTCGCTTAGACTGGACTCTGTAATCTTAATTGACAACCAATGGGGAAGGAAAACTGTCTTCATAAATACTGCAGGAGACACACGTAAAACCATTCCACTATACATCCCAAAACAATAATGACAGTTTGAAGAAAGAGGCTTCAACCGATGATCACTTATATTCTGAATGAGGAGGACTTATAAAATTATCTGAAAAACATTTAATAAATCTTCCAAATATTTTCTTTAAAAACAAAAATTCCTACCATAAGAAAAATATAATATACAGAGTGTGACATGTAGTTCAAAATACGCTCAATGCGTTATAAATGGTAGAAAAACAAACGTAATGTTACAGGATATGCGCCGAATTTTAACATTTTTGTTTCATTTTTGAGGGAATTAACATGGGTTTCCAATCTTATACGGGAAATGAAAAGAAATGCTCTGCTCTTGGTTTTAGACGCCAAAGACAAAAGAAGATATCTATTTTATTTTAAATGCCCGGGTTTTATATATTTGTGTACAAGCTCAGAAAGAGATAATCTGAACAACCAAATACGTTCAGCTGATCCATGTTATCATCACCTTTGACGTTAAATGTCGAGACCGCCTCACTATCAGACTAGGGACGAACTCGGACATCATGTAAAGTCCTACGCGATGAGAAAAGGGTAGTCCATGTCTGACAAACCTGGAGAAACTGTGGGAAGTGATCGTAGCGCTTGTTGCACGAATGCATGCATCCCGAGAAACACAATATGTTATGTTCTCCAAAAAGGACGGAGAAAAGTGAACAGAAAATACGTCAGATGACAATACGCAGTATACATGGAAGTTACCACGGTGATACATACAGGGCTGACTCAAGATACTGTCAACTAAGGGTACCATCAACACCGAGGACGCCGTCTTCCTCCACATCATGTGTTTGGTCTCCTCCAAAACTAAAGCTTTTAAAAACATATTTGCGGTCATCGCTGACTCAAGACGTTTTTGTCTATTTTGTCAATAGAAAATGATCTTGTAAAGAAAAAGTGTAGAACGTGCCATGAAAAAAATTGCAGATTGTCTTGAAAAATGGCTGAGGTAGCATAATTAATGACTTGAAATCGAATTTTTGCTATTTTTCGCCTAATACAAGGCCCAAGAGTCACTCAAGGTAGAGGGTTACAGAATAAGATTGTTGTATGGACGTAAGAGAGGGAAGTGAGTAGTTCAGTTTATGAGAATATGTAGATATAGGTAACGAATGAGCCTAGACTTTGTGAAGTTAAGACTGTAATGATCGTGGAAGCACCCCCACAGGAGTCTATTCTACTAAAGACTAGGCTTTGAGAAGAAAGGTTTGAAAAAATATTTCAGTTAGGATAACGAATCTTTTCTTTAGCCTGTATTAAATTGTATATTTTAATAAATTCGTCATTGTACATTTCAGTTTTTCTCCTTGTGGAAATTTTTAAAAAAATATATTTATAAGGACATCGATGTTTAGCTTTGCCGCAGTGTCAGCAACACTAGGACTGCCACTGGATGCACACACCTTATATCTAGCCGACCGTCTCTGCTTGTAGCATTAATGACCAATGAAGGCCCCGCTTCATTGAAGGTGTTGAAACTTGACTAATGCATGGAATAATAATGCAACACAAAATGTACTTAGAACAAAATGTATTGAAACAAGAAAGTGTACACAATATTTACACATAGTCTTTTGTATATTCCTGGGAAGACCGTTCCTGGAATGTGTGTTGACTGAGTCGCAGTCGGGCAGAGTCTCTGGTTCAATCTCTTGATTCCTCTCTTCCCGGTACCAACCATATTTATATGGTCGGTACTCCACTATGCAAATTAGGTGGATCCTACCACAGCAGAAGGAAATCTCAGAAACAAGATTATTGCTTCGAACGAAACGCTGGTTTTTCAAACCAAACTCGAAGGTTGATGTGAATCATGTGTCCTACTATGTCTTTGGTAGAATTTATCGAGAAGGAAATTAACCAACAATTCCACGATGCCAAGGACTAATTGGAAGCCCCCATTGTAGATGTGATGGTTAATATGAACGTGAGTTACCTGACCTGAGGAGTCTGTTCTGAGGTCACATTCAAGGATGTGAGGATTTTTGTCATTTTCCATGTCTATGTTGAAAAGATTTTTTTCGAAAATATACTATTTCTCCTTCTGTCTTGTTTTGCTGTTGAATACAGTGCTTCCCACATCTTTTTTCTCTGGGCCGAATTATCGGAATGAATATTTGCTCGCGCTTCACCAAAGAGAAGTGCCGGTGAAAAGGCGCAAATAGCTCTACGGCAAAGAAGTTCCAGAAGGAGGGTTAAAGGGAGATAAGTGAAGATTCGAATTCTGAACATTATGATTGAAAACTCTCTCCACCAATTTGCGGACATTAGTTATTATATTCATAATACTTGATATAGTGTAAAAATATCACAATAAAATCGGTCAATAATTATTCATAACTATTTTTGCTGGGATTCAGGGATACAATTACAAATAATCTATAATAATATTTTATATATTTATTTTTGGAATGTAATTTTTTTAAAACTTTTTCTAAATCTTTGATTATTTTTCAAACGTTCTGCCTTACCTGCTATCCTCTTCCGCCTCACCCGATATCCTCTTCCGCCGTATATATGAGGCGCACCGCAACGTTTCACGCGTGTATAGCGTTATTTAAGTTTGCTGTATGGATGTAAGAGGGTGAAGGGAGTTGCGCAGAATATAAAGAATAGATTACAGTTGATGCTAGTCTTTATGAAGTAAAGTCTTTATGATCGTAGAAGCATCCCCTCGGCAGTCAGTTCTCGGGAAATAGCTGTCTCAATGGAATTCTTTCCAATGCCATAGGAATGGAATGAGGATAATTGAACCTAACCTGGTAGTTGTTGGTTATAAATGGCTGAACTAAGGAATGTAGATCACCAGAATATTATCCATGGAAATAGCGTTAGAATAGCGAGACTTTTGCGCTAACGCAACGTCTGGGAGAAATTGCTTGTCTGGTTGAAAATCATTCATCGCTCACAAAGCCGCGTTGAAGCTTTTGAAATCTGTCGAAGCTGAAATCGCCCTGGGTTTGACGATAAACTACATCTGGCTGCAAAGTCTCTGATCGGAAAATTTCGCGGAGTGTGAAGCCACCTCTTAACTGCTGTTGTTCTCAGATCCACACTGATCTGGGATGGTAGCACCTGTTAGGGTCCCAGCTATGGCCAAATAGTCATCCCACCCACTAAACAAATCACAGGTTTCCACGACACAATAAACCAATTTTCCTTGTAGTAGACGTAGCGATTGATTATATAATGTCTCTGCGCTTCATCTAACTGGGAAACAACAGACCAATACCTTAAATAAAAAAAACTGCGTAAAATACTGCGTATTATATGATAGTGAATATAGTATTTTTGTTTTAAAAAATAGAGAAAACTTTAATTTATGTTAGCATCACACCTAAAAAGTTTTTAATTAGTTTAACTATCTTCCACCACCTGACTGCCGGCTTGATGATTAAAGATACATCCAAATACCGCTTGAATTGGAGGAAAATGTGGAACATTCGTTTCTGTATTTGTTTCCTTTCCATCTCAAGAAAAAATTCTGAAGATGCGATTAACCTCGAAAATAAAACAGAAAATTAACATGCCAAAATGTTACGTTAAAAATACGCTAAAATATTTGAATATTACTTTAGAGAAAACTTCAATTGTCTGCTTCATTTCATAATTTCTTTTTCGCTGAATTACGTTCGACATTTTTCTCATTTCTAATTCTTCTATTCTTCCAGTCGAATGCGTAATTCTGCTGAAAAAATTATTACTGCAAATCTAAAATTTGGTCTCTTTCTTTAAAGAATAAAACTAAACAGTTCTTCAATCAACTGATTCAGAATGTATACCTTTTATTCAACATATATATAAAAAAACATATATATGTGTGTGTGTGTATGTGATTTTATAAAGTGTTTCAGTTAAAGACAAAATGATTGAACTAATTCTACAAAGATTTAAAAACCGTGAATTAGATCAGAATAAAGAGAGAAAAACTTGAACCACCTTGAATTCATTATTCGCTTGCTTATCACAAAAGATTGTTTCATATAAAAGTCAACGAAAGGTGAAAGAATTTTCGAAAGTTTCCAAAGTTCTCACGCTTCTTCCTGTTAGATAAGGTGCTGTACGTAATAAGGGGAAAAATGAATCTTTTTCCCTAATAGACGACAACAGACAAATAGAAAACATGAAGAGCAAATCGCAAAAATTTGTAAAAACTTTTTCTAGCAATTGACATTTTCATTGAAGACGTCATCCCTCGTAAAAAAGAGATACGTAGGCAAAGGCACATGCGTACACAGAGCCTCCCAC